>QJNV01000907.1:179525-349859 GCA_004155935.1 Monosporascus sp. GIB2 | reverse complement strand
AAACCCCCCGCCCCCCCCCCCCCCCCCC
The DNA here is from genome assembly GCA_004155935.1 of Monosporascus sp. GIB2. Classification (NCBI taxonomy): domain Eukaryota; kingdom Fungi; phylum Ascomycota; class Sordariomycetes; order Xylariales; genus Monosporascus; species Monosporascus sp. GIB2. The sequence continues at coordinate 349,831 of QJNV01000907.1, read as the reverse complement.
TGACGTAATTCCCGCGCTGAAACCACGGGCTTGGGCATATTTCTCTGCGAAGTACTGCGTCGGGCCACGCTGATGCAGACACCTCAAACCGTCTTGCGGCGCTCAAGGGGCTCAGGATATCCGTTAGCTGCTAGAATACGGCAAAGCAAGGCACAGCTAGCCGTTGTTCGACGTGCTGCTTCTTGGTTTCCTGATGTGCTTACGAGCCGGGTAGCAGGTTCGCAGGCTCATCCAGGCCGAACTTCCCCTTGCGAAATTCGGCTCCGGGAGAATGACAAAGCTTGCCTTACCGTATGCGCAGCGTGCCGCGGCGCAGTGTTCTAGCCTGTTACCAACTGTAAATCCGCGGTCGCAAGGAGTACTTATTGGACAGTATTCCTACGTAAAGGGTCTATGCCCAGTGCTCCATTGGGCGATGCTGGGCCTCCCAGTACTACCACCCGGGCTGGCAGTCACGAACACTTGCTTCCAACATCAGGGATATGGCCGATGCCTAAAGAACCCTCAGCCAGTATTCCACCCTGTGGCAGAGTGGATATTACGGACCTTGTCTATAGGTAAGACGGCTGGCTATTAACTTCCTGTATGTCTGCCCGACTCTTCAAGTAGTATATCCCACCAAGAAATTGAGTTTTTGGTGATGATCAGGGCGGTGAACATAGGCTTCGATATCTGCACTCTGGTGTCTCTGTGCTACGAATGCGCAATGCTGGTGGGGAAGTAGCGGAGAGTATTGGCCCCCGATCTCATGGGGGCTTTTGCGTCATCTTGAATTGGCGTCCCCCTAGCTACTTGCGGCGAGTTATGCGGCTTATGTGATCACTAAAGGAAGTAAATTATGGGAGCCCTTGGCTTCTGCCGGCTGCATCTTCGTCTACGTCTTAATGTTATAATATGCCGTTAATGATCGAATTTTTAGGGGTATAACAGGTTGCAATCCTGAGTTGCGTGCCAAAATAGTAGCACCCAGTTGTTCGTCGTCACTTCATCGTAGCCCAGCCTCCTAATCAAACAGAAAGTCCGACGTCGATCGGCGTCTAGCCAAGTGCGAAGCATCCGTACCAAGCCCGCATGTTGAAATTTATTGGCTCCTTCGCATCTCGGTTGTGGCTATCTTGCAAAGGGGCTATGAAAGGCCTCATTGGTCACCATAATGAGGAGCTGGCTGGTCTATGGGTGAGTAAATGATGATATATCCGGCAGGTCCAGGGCACCACAAGGATACCTCCGCGGTCTCAAGGGAAGAAAGACTTGCGAGCTCCCCGAAACTACCGGAAAACGCGACGTGCGGAACCCCCGTTTCGGCTCAGGATCCCGTCCTATAAGGCTAGACCTAAGTACTAGGTAGGTACTATCATACCCAGGGTACTTAGCACCAGTGGCGCACTTTCGTCTCGGTTCGTTATTTCGAAGAGCGCGACGAAATCAGACGCCATATGAGGTGTACTGGTGTCTATTGATTACCGGACTGGGACCTTACATGTCCTTGGGTGCGTGTGGTTTATCTGGTACATGCATCCATAAGCACTGAGGCGTGATGTCAACGTGACCATCGATGGTGTCTCAATACCTGGAGCGGCATTAGGTCGGTGGAGAAATTTCACGCAGACCCATGAAACTATAAGGCGGCGCGGGGTGGTAGAATTTTCCCGCTGCTTGAACGCGTAGTACTGTAAGAGAGAACAGGGATCCTCCTCGGAGGCTTGAGCGATGCTGCTGAGCTAAGCTTAATTCTTCTATGAGCGGGAGCCGCAGGGCATTATCTCCAGTTCAAAAGCGTCTCTGTAGACGGCAGAGCAACTGGCAAGCACTACCTTGTAGTGAAGACGGGAAGATATGGGACAATAAGAACCCTGCTTAGCCTGGAAGCTTGGGGGAAAGCGTTGTTAGGCGGTGCTGTTAGATGAACCCATGTTGCTATTTCGGGAACAAGCCTTCCTCGACCGCGATTAGGTCGCGGAGATGGCAATGATGCTGCAAATCAACCCGTCGAACGCAGGTTTCGAAAAAATACCAGAAGGTTTTTCTCAAGGTACGAACGAGGAAACCAGAGGACCCAATCCGGAGTCTTTGTTGCCATGGTCTGCTGAGCCATCATATGCTCTGGTTGTTTTATGATCTAGTCAAAACCAATCAGCGCAATGGGTTGTAAGCAACTGACAAATCCAGGGCATTGACGCCATAGTAAGGCTCTCCCTTGACCCTTCGTATGCCAACTTCGACTTGTGTTTGGGTATTTATGGAAAAATAACAGATAACAGGCCAGTAAGATACGAGTCGCTAATTTTACAGTGGCGCCTTTGAAACACTGTTTCTGAGGAGGTATGCAACTGCATTGCAGGTTTCAAGCGAGCATGCTTACAGCGCAGAGCGACAGATCTACGTCGTATCGTAAACTAGGCGATGTGGTTGGACCGAATCGAAGACGTGGTACATGGCTACGTTCAGCGAACTGTCCCTACATAGTACCTATGCATGACTACCAAATCGGACGAGAGCTTTGGAAGGGGGCTGTGATTGGTAGCGACGAAGCTCGTAGAAGATCCCTATGGAGGACGTGGGCAGAATGCATGGACAGGGACAGGGACATGGACAGGGGCATGGCGAATGACACCTTTGGATCGACTCCAGTACCTGGTTCGCCCACATCTCCTACTTTTCGGGGACCAGCTGCAACGTATGGCTGCTGCATAGAGGTCTAGGCATGTATCTAGTTGCTGACATAATAATCATTCTAAAAGTGCGGTTGCAGGGGTCTGCTCTCATGTGGTTACCGGGAATAACATTGCAGACGAAGCGTCCGGATTTGGAAGTTCAAACAGTTTGCGTGCATGGCGAATCTGAGACTACCGGTGATCGTGGCATCTCCTCGTCCTCCTTTGCTTAAGCTGTCTGCATCATAGGCGCAAGTAAAAGAGCATAAAGGAAAGAGCCCTGATGAGAAGGACATATGTGAACTGTCAAAGCTAGACGGACTTCTGCCTCGCGTGGCCTGCCCTGCGTGGTAGATGTCGGCACACTTGGGACATCTTGGCAGCGAACACAACGGGTACCGCTGCCAGCAATATCCGACGTAATGGTGAGGTTGGTGATGCATCGTAAAAGGATGTTGAAGATAGAAGTAGCCCAGAGGAAGCTCTTGCCGGATTTTCAGTTCACGTATATGGTACATCAAAAAAGGCGAGACCGAATCTCTGAAAGGGGTATAAACTCTCTTGCACGCCATGACCCATGTCCCTGCCTGTTGATTTCCTGACTCCGTATGCACCTTGCCGAATAGCCATAGCGATAACTCCGAGTAAAACATCACAAACCCGTTTGCTTAGGGAAGGCTTCCCAAGTCTAGGTGTCAACCCATGTTTCCCCGCCTCTTACAGCTGGCCCCCATTCACATCTCAACATTCGTAGAACATCGTAAACATAAAAAGTTACTCTCTGGGCACTGAGGAGTTTCGTCGTTGCTTGCACTTATCATGCAACATGTGGCCGTTGCGAGCCTGTTGATGCAGTTAGCATTGCGAATCCCGACACCCGAACCAGAGTACCACATACCGTTGTTCTCGTGAATTCTGCGCCGCAGTTGGGGCACGTAGCTTTGGCCGCGTGGCCCGACTTTTCCCTTTGGTGCCGTAGGAGATTGCTGAACGTTGAGAATTGACGCCCGTTGCACCCATGGTCCCAACATTGCGGTTTCGGTCGTGTCTGAACAACTCGAACATGGCTTGGCTCTTGTGCTGCACCGTTGCCGGAAGGTAGAACCGGTGGCACTGCATAAATCATTCCCGGATCCGTCATAGAAGAAGCGCGGCTGCCGTGATTCCAAGTTAGCGTACATTCACGCTAAAAGACAAAGGCACCCATACCCGTAATGTGGTGAAAGCCCCGGAGCAGAGGGAGGAGGGGTGAACCCAGGAGAGTAACTCATGTTCATGTAGTCGTTGGATGGCCTTTGATAGGAATAGGTTAGCATCGTAGAGGCCTATTTACATCTCCCCTATTAAACTTACAGTGAGGAGAATGTAGCCGAGAAAAGGGGTGACGGTCCATGGTCGGAGAGAGGAGGGGACGTTGAGTACGCTGGAACGTACTGCTGGCCGGGAATTGTCGTGACCGGTTCTGCGAGCAGAGATATTTGCGACGGTGCCGTCGTGTATATGGGCATGGTAGGCGCTGCAGAGAACTCGGACATCGTGACGGGTGGGGACGGAGACGAGGTGGAATAGGCTGAGTTCATACCGCGGCGAGCGCGTATTGAGGATTTTGAGTCCCTGCGGGCTAGATCCCGCTGCCTCTTCAACTCCCGCTGCTCCGGCGTCAGTGTCCCCCGGGGTGGGCTAGATGTGGCGGATCTAGAGCCGATCGGAGGAGTCAGGCTTGCATCAGAAACATGGCCGACAGAAGCCAAATCGTGACCCAACAGATCTGCTCCGGAATCAAGACCTTCGACAGTCAGCGCACTAATCCCTTCTTCGATATTACTACTTGCATACCAGGCCAAGCATAGGAAGAGCGGGGAACACCCATCTCTAGTCGAGGATCATATGGCAAAGCTATGGCGCTACATTCGACATTAGATTCTCGGGCTGCACGATGCCAGTTATTAATCCACTTACCTCATGTTTGACTCTGTCGTTGGTAGGGGAGAATCCCGGGGAGGATAGTTTTGGGCTGGCGCGATACGCAAAAATAGACCACCCTGAGGCTGGTTTCGGTACTCCCCCCACTGCGAATTCGTGGCGCTCGAAGTCTGGTTTGCGAAAGAAGGGTATGGAGCTGGTAGAGCTGTTGAAGAACTTGGCGGAGCCGAGCTAGTATACGAAGTGTATATCGCTGGTGAAGATGACCGGTTGTGGTTGATATTTGAACCTCCACTTGAGTCGACGAAGCCCAAACTATTTGATGATACTGTTGTCGTTGGGATAGAATTATATGTCCTTGACCTACTTGGGAGTGAGCAGTGGGTTTCACGACCGTGATTCGGTTCAGAATGATCCATGATGAAGGAGTAATAACACGGGGCAATTCTTGCAATAAGAACCACACATACACTTTCAACTAGTGCGTGGTGTTCGACTCTATGATGAGTTCAGTGGACGGCTTCAGAGGGGAGGCGGCAAGGCTAGTCTTGAAGGACTTATAAGTAATGTCGTCGGAAGGAAGCTGTTGATATAGATGGAGTCGTAGAGAAGTCAGAAGACGTTGTCCAGAGCCGATCCATGGGACTTTAGTATTTATCAAGCTCTCAGCCTTAATGACAGTGCTGGAACCGGGACGCTGAAGCGGTTTATAAACTCATGGAGGGGCTGTACATATGTGGAGTTAGGGCAAAGTCAACGGTCCCGACAGGGTCTGCGTCCTGGGTACTACAACGAGAAGGGACTCGAAGAACTCGGAGAAGTCAGAGTACTACCCGCGTTGAGAGCACAGAGTGCTGTGTATGAATGTATCTCTGTACGCAAGAATAAAGACGGCGTGGGGTGGGACCAGTAGTCCCCTTGGAGCCCAGTCTGTGAGCACTAGGTATCTTTTCAGATGTGGAACTGTTTTTAGGCGGGACAGGGGGAGGGTATGGCAGGGGTATAGATGGAGCTGGAAGCAAGGCTCCACAGGTTGGGACGTTTTGTAGTGCAACCTATAGACGGGTGCACTAACAGACAGCGGAGAATGCTTGATTCTCCTTCGGTTCAACAGCCAGGACCTAGTGCCCCCCATCGTGGCTGTTTCCATGACAGGGTATAGGCAGAGAAGAAAACGGTCGACGAGGTGGTTGTCTCTGGCGTCTATACCCCTCGATGCGGCAACTACAGGGCGTGTAGCGCGTCAATGGCGTGTAGTGGTCGGCCGGGTCTTTCTATTAGAGAAGTCCATGGGTGGGGGACCGAAAGGCTGCTTGCCTATCTGCCTCATGTCTATCTATATGAGCGGGCGGTGTTAGAACGGGTGAAGCAGGTCTGCGCATTCGCAAGGCAGCAACCAATCTATCTACCTTTGCATCTCACTTATGATCTGATTACCCACATTTAGGGAGGTATTTCCGTAGCAGATAATCACTTGTCCCGGTTAATAGGTATCGGCCCCATGAGGGTTCGATATGGGGAAAGAGACGGTACAGGGGCAGTACCTTGCATCCCGAGAATGCGGCAGAGAGATACATTGCTGTTGAGCCAAACTAACTTGGTTTAAAAATGACCTGCTGCTCATCTCCCACAGCGACTAGGGGGCTAATTCGCTAGCGTCAAGATTGTAAGCGAGGTGGCTCACGCTTATCGAACCCCAGCGCCTAACATCTAGACTGGACATGGGCATGGGAGAGTGAAAGAAAGATCCATATCTGAAGGTGGGTAGCACTGAGATGAAATTGCATAAAATGTACGATGCACGTAGGATCCAAATCCTTGATCCCGTTCAACCCAAGCATGCGTTGATAATACTACGCGTGGGAACTGCCGGGAGCGACAGGAGAGGAATGTCAAAATGTCCGGCGAGCTCAAGGAGACGTCCAAAAGAACGGGTTGCACAGGCACTCGCGACTTGCAAGCGCTGGCGTCTAAGATATAGGGAGACCCCATGGGGTGAGGGGGTTTGCGATTGGTGCTACTGAATGTTACTCCAATTCACTGCATAAGCATACAGGTACCCACGAGCAGCATTGGACCACTCGAGGTCTACTGCATCAGACCAAGTACATATGTACAGTACAAACGGTACGTATGCTCGCACATAGATCTCCATTACCAGACAAGGGTGCGGTAATGAACTTCCGACATCTTGAGATCTGTGGTAGTATGTGTATGTTGACAAACAGGGAATAGGTGGGTAGGTAGGGTAATTGATGCTGTACATGAGCCGATGCCCGTAATAGACAACGAGTGCAGACGAAGCGTTTCAAGCCCCTAACTTCATGAGACTGAGACCTGTTGATTTCATGGCGCGTTAGTAGTCCTGCAGCGATCTAAACAAGTTAGCTATTCATTGCGGCGAGTAGAGTATCAAGAATAGACATGTTAGACATATAAGCTTCAAAATAATCAGCCTTGCAGTAAGAAACCCCCCACCCCCAAATCTCAGGAAGAATATCATGGTATGGGTACTCAGCTGGGTTTCCGGATACATGGCACTGGGCGGGCAGGCGGGAAGCGGCCCTGTGTTTCTCAAGCTGAGAATTTTTCTCTTCGCCTAATTGCGGGCCAGCTGAGGGCCTGAGGCTAACAATGCCAGCCTGAGTGCCTTGCTAGCGGACCCCTATTACCTCGCTCTTCTTGGTAAGGCTGGCCAATTATAAAGTACAGCCCAGCCTTAAAAAGAACATTAACCGTAATCACTAGGCCAGTGGAGTACCTATGGACTAGCGTCTTTCTCCACAGATCTGAAACTACTGTACAGTACCTCTAGTCAGCAATCAGCAGCGCCTCATATCGGCCCCATGTACAACCTACGTGTACCAAGGAAAAGGTCATGCATGCTTCGATCTACAATGCTAATTTAAATCTCGTCAAGCGTTATCTATTTTTATACTATGCTCGAACCTTACATGCTCTGGGGTCACAGATCTATTTTCTTAGGTCAATGACAGTCTTCTGAGTAAGGAATCCCGATATGACGGTGAATCTGTGCGCCCGCCGTGATGGATAATGGCTCTAGAATAAAAAGAAGCCAGACGTCACATCGCGTTACATATCTACGCGTAAGGAGATACACCGTCATGGGATCAACCAGAGACCAATAACGTATCCGAGATCTGCCATAAACAAAGGTAATGACGTCGTCATATGTCATCCGCAAGCAAGATCTTCACCTCGGGGAGGGCTCCGTACCATGTATCCTTGAGCTAGAGCAAAATCTAGATGAACGAAAACTAACATCGAGGTATGTCCGATGTTGGTTCCTAGAAGGCGTAGGTGTCGTTTAACATGCCCCCTAGGAGGCACCGAGCCAACATTGACAGTGCATCATCCCCCTTGCGCATTGTGACGTATGCGATATCATGGCAGTCGACTCTAAAGTCGTACCAACGCCTTAAGATGCCGGAAAACGGTGTAGATAGATAGGGAGACTCCGTGTGGCTTGCACCAGATTCTGAACCACACGCATCCCCTTTTGATCCGTTCTCTCTGAAACTCCACAGGAATAGCATCCTTAGGGCTGGCGGAGCGGGATACAGTAGCTGCTAGTTAAGAGAATCCCATCCGTTGTTGAACCATTGATTCGACGTACGGTGCTTAATTCGGAAGGCATGTCCCGTTTATAGTGATCACGGACTAAGAATAGATTGAAGGCTATGCAATATCAGGTTGGCAATGGCGGGTTAGGTGCACCGCAAGCTATTCTACACTAGTGAAGCGAGAGAGCTCGGCCGGAGCATCCTCGTAACCGCGAGTAATGTTGCCGAACCATGAGCAGAAAACCAACGACATGGGGGGGAGTGGGAATTTTTGGCCGCTTTGCATCTAACGATACGTAACATTACGCTTTTGTCTCCCACCGCTCCCTATTCCTCAACAATTTCTCAGTCTCTTCCGTGTTTGAAATCCGTAGTTGCCGGATCGCTAGTTGGTTACATTGCAAGTCCGGCTAGAGTCGTCAACAGCTGGTTGTATCATCACAACGGAATCTAACCGTTGACCCGAAGGTAGCATCAGAGGGGCCGGCTAACTAAGCCAGTAATCCGGGGTTGGACGTACGCATCGGCGGACCATCGGCGGGCGAAGCCAACTCTGGCGGAGACGGTAGGCGTGCCTTGTCGGAGTAGCTACTGCGATTAACGATATGTCCTACATGCTTGGGCTGCCGCGATAGAGCACCAGATACGAGATACAGGCGTAATAATTCTCCGCCATTATCTATTTGAATGCGGGGCGCCAGACTATTCGGCCTCTTAGCGTCCTATTAAGCCAGTACAGGAGGCCGTTCGATTCGTGGAGTTCAAGTCCCCTCGTAATCTAGTATAGTAGATGGTATATATAGAGTCGGTCAGGAGCCGGTCCAATCCCCGACCTGTCGGGAAGGAAGAAAAGAGTGGTGACGGCTGCAGTCTGTAGAGTGGCTCTTGGCCGTCACAGGCCCGGCCCCACACAAGCCCGAAGCTAAGCCAGCTGAGCCCGCCCAGCCGCCCCAATGGTCTACACAGTGGGATCTACTCCGGACAGCGTGGAAAGATATGCTGTCCTCCGGCGCTACACATATCCCGTGGGGGTACAAGAATGCATTGTGTCGCATCGCTGAACGTTCCCCTTCACTCCGCATGTATCAAGTTACCCGATCAGACAGTCTTGTATCGGCCGTCTTTAAATCCGGAGCTTAGATGATCCCGGATTCTTTCTTTTCTTGTTCTATCCTTTCAGTCATGGGCGACAATTACGCGCATGTAGTTTCGCATTCGAATACGCACTTCTGGCGGGGCGTTCTTAAACGTCTGCCTGGAGTTTTAAGTCTCCACTGTCGTAACAAAGACCGGAGCCAGATCTCATTGGAGGGTTCGTATAAGGTGGAGGCACAAATCGGCGGAGTCCATCGCATCTCGACTTCCGACCTGCTACTTTCAGCTAAGCAGCTGGTAAGGCTGGAGGGCTACATCAGCTTCGCCTGTGCAGAAAGGGGAAAGCCTCACTGTGTATTACAATCCCCGATCGCCGACGGTACACACCCGCGGAGGAAATGATCTAATACATACTTGGTGATTGTATCATGGGAAGTGCATACACTACGTCGAGTAGAGTGGAGTTGTTACAGAAGACCCCATTGGCGATCACCCACTTGTCGCCGTCGCCCGCCATTAGAATGTATTGATGATGTCCCGCGGCGGTTGTCGGCCAGAATGTCATCATGCCGCTATTGCTTTCGAGGCCTTGGCAGCCCTGATTATCTCCCCGAAGCTACCCTACCTGCGTCCATATGAGCGGCCTTAGGTATCATCGCTATGCCGAAAGCGGTAGCTTTCTGCGAGGGACAGCATCGCATTTCATTGGCAAAGCGACCGCATATTCTAGACCGGCTCATCTCGAATCCACTTTGCGTTCATCACGTTGCGTGGAGATACGTGATACCTAGATGCATGGAGACTGACCCGGGCGGGTGAAGCTGCTGGCTGGGGACATGTACAGTATATACCGTAGGTCTACTTTGCTGCATAGGCAAGGGCCTTTCGGAAACGTGAGCCTTCGGATCGTTCGATTATGAAATGCCCCTGTTCACTCGAGTAGGGGACTTATTTTACCCTGCCTATTATAGGCATAGTTTATGCTCTGTTATCGCGATAAGCCCACGGCGGAGACTCGATACATAGAATGTCTGGTTTTCCTGGTGTTAGATCACCCAGCTGTTTGTGAATGGCGGATTTGTCATTATCTACCTTAAGTAGGTAAAGTACATCCTCGTACGGTGAGCATGATGCCCACAGTCATTCATACGCACATGCAATTGTACTTATGCGTGGGTGTACTTAGTGTGTTATCAGGTCGCATATGTGCAAATGCTCAAACGTCCATCCGTGTAGAGTTGATGATCCAGGGAGACTTGTGGCGGCGGCCATTCCCGTGGTACAAGCGTAGTAGGATAGCGATTGGTCAGCATTGCGAGGCGGCTCTTCACTTGGTTCATAAGCCCGCTATTCATATCAAGTCGCTTGATAAGCAACAAACATCCAATCAAAAACCACACGTTTCTAGACCGACACCTGTTTTCTCTCTTATACGCCCACAAAGAAATGTTCCACAAGAAGAATTGATATGCACACCGACTTTCTAGAAAGCAGCCATGCCATCCACCCGCCTATATTACAGCGCCTTCAGCGAGTTGCTTGCCGCCTAAACAGCGCTGAAGTCTCTATTTTCCCATATCGAAACGGCGGGCAACGAATCGTTTATGCTAGCGATGCTCAGCTATTTCTCTGAACTAGCGAGCGATATGTCTGGATCATATCCGAAAGGTACGTACTTTCCCCTCCCCCTCAGTGATACAGCGTGGAATGTGTAACTATCATCCTCATCACCATCTCCGTGAATCATCCAAACGGTGGCAATTACAACCCTTACAATTAACCAATGGTGCTCCCGATATCGAACACCATTCGTTCTGCTCTTTCTCTCTGCCGGTGCGCTCTGCACGAGTTGAACGCCGACTCTTCAAGGCGACGCTACGTTTTCTCCGCAAAAAAAGGGCAGATCAATGATGCAGTGAGCTTCTACTGGGTAGTGTGATGATCGGCCGGCTTCATGGGTCTTCGCTCCGAAAGTCTCTAAACCTTGCAAACTCGGCTGTTAGGACCATGCTGTCGCCCGCTACAACTCGCCCACCAACCCTACCAAGTTAGCCGCTGGGTACCAAGGAGCTGTAACCATACGACGGGCCTGCGAGTCTTGAAATAACCACATCAACCCTATCCCCAATGGGCCAACATTTTAACCGGAAGGGCGTTTCCCCCCGCGTTTGACATCGGACTGCCACTGTCGATATGAAGTGCTCTTGAATCTATACCTGTTCGGCTAACATCTGTACACCTTGATGTCTTCGATTACGGAGCTATCTCATAGTAGAACTTCCAAGTTGCTTGTTCATGATGAGACGGACACTCTAAGCTGACCCCTTTTTTCCCCCTTCGTTTTCCCTGCCACTTTTGAGGACTTGCTATGCGCTTTTGAGGAAGCTGCTGGTCATATAGTCAGCCATCAGCATAAGTAATGTCTTGGGGAGCCGCCTACTAATTTGAGTGAGGGAAGTACTCACGTTCTGCGGATGCCGTTCGTCAAGGCACCTCATCCGATCAGGGATTTGTAAACTTATTCTTGGCTCAGAGACCCATGGTTAATGGATCGGTTGTCCCTCATACTTCGTTCTCAGGTTCTGGGCTCGGCCGATTGAGAGGCCCGGTTTCCAGAGCACGTAGGAGGTTACATGACAGTCATCGCATTATTACTGCATAGAGCGGCAGCCAATGATCATCCCTGCGAATTTTGACATCACTGGGGAATATGGGCGACCAGGGGACTGCTGGTCTTCAATGTACTGTACTGGCTGAAAGCTTGGCTACCCGCTCACGTTTTTCCCACGCGTCTCCAGCCCGCCGTAACGGCGCATGCAACGCCAGCAGCATACCTTATTGCTCCCAAATGCAACGGTGAAGGGCTCCAATCCAGGTACGATGTTTCACCCACGCTCAGCTAGGTGCATACTACCCGCAGCTGGGAGTCCGAGCCCTACAGCCATCAACGATCATGTCACATCTGCGACACCCCTTAGGGCGGGAAGTATGGCGCGCAACAACCTGCTTTGTGCAAATAAAACAACGGCTGGACTGGTCCTCAGCTCATATGGAGTGTCTTATGCACTCGTTTCGCCCACAATTACATTCACCTGCCTTCATTGACATCCATTGTTCAAAGTATTATTGCATAGAATTAGCCCCATCACGAGTGACGTGATTCGCGCGATTCAAGCAGGGATGTCTCCAGACTGTGGATTCCGCAAATGAGATGGGAATAACAAAACCGTCAGGTCGTGGACAAAAAAGTTGTCACACCCCCTTACTGCTTCCGAACAACCTATCCGGGTACAACTATTTACGAAAATTGTAGAAAATCAGCCAAAACTCTTAAGAAAAAGCTATTGATATTACTAACTTGTTTAATTATTTAGGTTATTAAATAATATATATTTTCAAGTCGGGTAATATTTAATGTCTTATTTATTAATATCATTTTGCTCAAGTTTAAGGAAGAAAGAATAAAGTGTGACAATTTTTTGGTCCACGGCCGACCGTCTCGGCCGTTACTGTGCCGCCTGGGTAGTAGCCAATATGTATGGCACTTTTGACGCTAGCGGGTTCGTTTGCCGTCGTCCCCACTGCCGGAACGTAAGCACTACTTCTCTACTCCTAGTTCGTAGCATTACGAATTAGTAGTCATCCTTTCCTAAAGCAGTACTTCTTCGCTCCTCATGCAGAAATAATATACTAAAGCTAGCCTAGCCAATAGCCAAAGTCGACGGCTGCGTAGAAGTACACACGAACCCCATGTTTTATTGTGGGACGAGCCGGTATTTATGGAGCTCATGGGCTGACTATCGCGTGTTGCCTCAAGTGTCGATCTATCTAACTACTAGGTAGTTAGGTGGGAATACAGGTAAGAAGATACCTACTCTATTGGAGAAAGATCGAGCTTGGGAATTTACAAGACCTCGTACAATAAACCAAGGGGCCTAGTATAGCTCGCTTCGTGCGTCCGACAATTAAAAAGGAGAAGCAACTGGCCGTGCCGCATACCTGCGGGCAGACTAGGCTCATACAGGTCACAAGGGGTATTTTCAGTTAGTTACCTCCACTGCCCTGCAGATTTCTTAAACGGCTCGTATGTATGCTCCCGTACTCTCTGTATGAAAAAATACCTCCATCATTCATTTGTTGTTTCTCCCACTTATTGAAGGCATTCAGCAGTTTTAAGCGACGGAGAGGATAGCAAAGGGGTTATAAGGCGTATGTTTGATATATGCAAGCCAAGCTCTAATACTTATTGGGATAACGCGTAAATGGCTTCACTTTCATTGAAATCGCGTTAGGTATCATAAAATAGGAAAGGGGTACAGACACCGAAATTGCTGTTGTTGGTGATGTTGCCCCGATGTTAATTCCTGTACAAATTATATGGGGAACTACATCGTAACCATATTTGGGAAATAGTGGGCGGGTAAAGGTGACTAACTAAATATACCTGCGACTTGTACTGTAGAAGTGACACCCAACAGCAAAACTTTTGATTATAACAAGTAGGCGTCTCCGGGTAAGGGATTCCGGCGTTCTCTCGGGACTCGTCAACGACAAAATCTCCAACTGGACTAGACTCTAGGTCGAGTACAACTGGAAGAAGCAAGAATACGCGAGGCTATAATGAAGTGGAACCAGAGCCTCACCGTGGCCATAACAAAAAAGTTCTGTGCCATAACGCAAGGGCAACCGGTTGCTGTGCACATACCACTTTCGCATGGGCTTCTATTTTTGCTTCACGTCCTAACGGTAACAGGCGGGTTGCAGACGAATTTCAAGGTACATAACCATTGTATGTCGGCTGTTGCAACTTAGCTTGTAGGGCCTGGGTAAGACACGTCTACCCCTTTCTGTAGCTCTACCCCGTCCCGCGTGAGCCATCCCCATGCCGTTGGTTTGCTATCTGCTCCGGTTTGGGAGCGCCGCAGGTGGCCGGCGGTGGCCCTCGCCGACCATAAGGCCCGCCTCGGTGGGCTGCTGCTGGCACGTGGGTTCCTGGTGGCTGCATGCCCAGGTGTCGTCGTCTCATAGGTGATAAGCTCGGGACCGAGAGGCCACGGCAGATGCCCATGTCCTGGTGATGCTGCCCATTGCTTGCTTGCGTTCTGAACGCCGAGCTTTTCGTATTGCTGTCAAGAGCTCTGCTTCCGCCAACTCACCTACCCTCTCCCCCTCACCCGGTCTACCACTAACTGTTCCTGCTTGTGCCTCGATCAATACGCTTGCGTATGTGGCTAAGTTCGACCAACAGCCTTGTTGTAATACATGGTGAGAAGACGGGGAGTCCTTCCACAAAGATAGCGAAGTCGACGACCCTTTCGACGCGGAAGGCCCGCGGGAATGTAGCAGGATCGTCTGAATATCTTCGCAAGGCCCGTGGATGGACATGTCCCACTGCCAACGAAACTCTGATGACAATCACAAAGAAAATGAAATCTGGGTTGCCTTTCACGAACTGCAAGTCTGCAAGCTTGAAGGCCAAAGATTGCCCTGGCGACAGAGACGTCCGTCTATCCATATACGCCATAAACCTACATCCAAAGTGACTTCTTCTCCTTAGGAGATGTCGAGAACGACTGATCGTTGACAGTACATACGCAATTCCAGAAACAAATGTGGCCGATATATTGAACTGGTTACGGGCTTACTATGACATTGTGACCCACGCGACCTGAGGCTTTACCCTCTCGTATCAGGGATAGAGTCTATCGTTCGACCGTCGGATGTTGCGTCTTGTGTAGCTGGTGACTTCGCAACCTACTTACTCCGATGCTGCTATGCAAGTTTCGATTCCCTATAGATGAGATCTACATACCAGGTCAGCGAGTCCCCTCTCCTCGTCCTGACACAGTAACGCCTTAGCAATACGCGTGCATTGGTTGTCTCGATTATAGTATTCACTATTTTAACCAACATAGGCGACGGCTTCAACACCTATCTGGGTCCCAACGCCAAACGGCTCGCTTCAGGTGCATGAACCGCGATATCTCTACCCCTACACGAGTGCTCGAGCTTTAAACGACGACATATCAATTTCTCTGGGGAAGTTCGACATGGCCTTCAAAGCACCGTGGAGCCAGCTTGTAGATGGATTAGAATCGTCGACCGTCGTGTAGTTCATAGGCCTCTCGGCAAGGCACTTAGGCTCTCTGTCTACGATAAGGGTTCCTCGTGAAGAAAATTACGAATCGGGCGTGCTATGGCCACGATGTCCCAGGCTGTCTTGGGGATCTATTCAAGGAGCCTGCGGACGACGGATCCCGGCTTCCCTCGTCGGCAGCGTTGCCGATACTCAACCCCTAAGGTGGCTGGAAAGGGGTAAAGCTGTCCACGAGGCCCTGTTATTGTGGGGATTCACTCACGATTCCCCAGGAGATAGTAATTGGTACCCAGAACAGACACGACGCGAGGATCCAGCATGCGAGATACCTGACCTTATTTCCGCCCTCGGGGCCGAAGTATAAGGCGGGAGGTGGCGGCCGCGCACAAGCCTCCACGACCCTGGCCTCCTCACATCTGGGGCAAGACAGCGCCGGGGGTGAAATCGGATCGCTTGCCCTATGTACGTATATCGATCCTCCAGGGAGTTCCGCCAATAGGAGCGTCAGAAACGGACGCTGCCACCTCCACAAGTGGCACCACGAGCCTAATTCGCCTCCACGGCTCGTCATTCCGGGTCTATCTATCCATCTATGTATTGGGGGGGCTCTTTAGCACGCTGCTCTGCGTCGCTATCCTTATTTTGTGTGGCACCTTCCCCCTCGAGGAATCCGTGCGGATATCGGCCGAGAGAACTCGCCACCGCGACGGCCTAGCGCCGGCCGAGAGACACAGCCATGTTTGGGGGGGGACAGGAAGAAGCCCAACAGCCCTACGATAGCAAAATCGGGGCGAAGCATTCGGGTCGTGGATTTGGAGCGGTGATGTGTAATACTGTATATGTGACGGAAAGGTTAATGGCTTGTCCTCTTCATTGTCATCCTTAGCCCTCCGGCACCGAGGTCTGGGATCGGAGGCCGAGGGCACCGGCCAGCCGGACGGGCCCGAGGTTACGCCCAACACAGCGGTCCATTTCGGGGTGGGTGGGCGGAGGGGTGAGATCTAGGTAGGTCGGCGACCTGCCATGACGTCCCTCGTTCCCTGTTGCCTTGTTTTAGGGGTTCGCAGAGAGGAGCTCCGCTTGAGATGTACCGCTACTCGTGACTTATTCGAACCCCCACGGATGCTGGTGTACCTAGCTTCAGCATGTAACTATCTGCAGGACGGGGCAATGCTGGTGCTTCCCAGGGCTGCATAATCTGTAGACGCCATCGTGCATCGCGATCGACCCGGGGCGGTGGGCTGTGCGAGTGTAATATTGTCTATTTCGTCTGTAGCTATGTCAGTCTGTCTCCCAGGAACAAGCTTCGAAACAGGCAAGCATCTAATAATTAATGATGGGAAGCCGGGGCGCGTCATGTCAAAATTGGCGTACCTACGAAACGGAAAAGAAACCATTAAGAAGGTAGTCGGAAAAATTGAGGGGCCCCCCCGGACGCTTCTGCGCTCGCTTGCTATAGATAGAAATCCCTGAAACGCACCGTGGCTTGGGGGGTGTAGCCACCCTTGACACTATCTACGTATGCGGACGTTTGATTGCAATCGATTGCTACATACATCCTCACAAAGCCGCTCAGAATCAGAGTCTTTCTCTCTCGATGAGAAGGTAGTACGTCGCTGATGCGTCTACGATGGCAAGGGTGGAAAACTGTTAAACCTGGGGTACAGTAAGTCGAGACCCTCCCAGGGTTGTTATTTTTATTCCGAACTCATGCGCGGCCATCTGGACGGCCGGCTCTAGCGCTCATTGAGGCTGAATCGAACGCTGCCGGGTCTGGTATTATCCCCTACGCTGAGGCTGAGGCTCAACCGTCAAAGCCACGGTCCGGGGCAGGCAGCCGCCATTGGTGATGGCCCGGCAACGGCAGGTCCTATCCAAACCGGCAAGAGGCGGCTATTATTGGGCATAGAAAACGGGGCTTTTCGGCTATACCTGCTCAGATCTCCCTCCTCATCGCCACGGTCTCCCTGGAGAGAGAGACGGGCCGTTCGTGCACGATCTGCCACGCCTGCTCTGGAGTTACTGGGGTGGCGGGAAGCTAGATGCACTCCATGGTCCGCCACGTACAGTACGGCGTGCTTGGTCGCGAGACACCTCGCCTACTACACGGATTTGTCGAACACTTTTACCGTATGTCACGTAGTCTACTCCGGGGCGTCTTCACTGCAGAATGCGCCCGATATAGATCAGAAAAGAGGATCCGTATACTAGCCCCGGCCCGTACTTCGTGACCTGGCTGGATCTGATTATGGTTGACCAGGATGCCAGCCTCTTGAAATCCCGCGACCTGATTCTCCTCAGGAGACCGATATAACACCACACTATGATACACTATCGGCACGCAGCGCCTACCAGAGCCGTCTGCCTGGCCCTCGTTTCAGATAAACCGGCAGGTGAGGTGTTATTCTTGGTAGACGATCGGGCCAGAATGGCAGGCCGGAAGATGGTGCGATGATTGTATGCGAGTCTTATCCATGGCCAAGAGGGATTCGCTCTGTTCTGTAGCCCAATGGATAGTACACCCGGTGGGTCAGATACTCTCATCTCAGCCGTCACTGGTGCAGAGGCATGCCTCTAGAATCGAGGTTTCTCGTTCTTGGAACGTCGGATATGGATGCCGACAGCGTGATGCTATACAAATCAACCGGTGTGCAAGTGGATAAACATGCTGGCTCTCGCGTCGGGACCGGTTGATACTCCTGCACAGTGGACAACCGCCGCGTGTGTCAGTGCATAGCTATATGGGTACAATACTCTGCGTAAATGCGAGCCCAGACGTATATGTGGAGGTAAAAAGGAGCCAATACTACGAAACAGAGGTTGTGTTACATGAACACTCCTACGAAACAGAACGCAAAGGATCTCGGATCTAAATATATCACCCGGACCGAAAAGGGGCTTCTGGACGCCTTCTTTCCCACTCTCAGCCGCGAGATCTACCGCAAGCTCGTAACCCCCTTACGCGGAAGCCTAGGCAGGGGGAGTATGTGAGGCGGCAGTAAAAAAGAGTCTCTGATTTTGCCACAGTTCGCGGATCTCGCTGCCACTCCACAAGTCTCGTACCCGGCCAGGCCAGCTACATGGATCCTACGAATGGATACCTGTCGACCTAGCCACGTAGCATGAAGGGAAACAAGCCGAGAAGCAGACCTCCCTGTGACCGTGAAGTGTGAGCAGAACCTGACGAGGCTATTTGGAGACAGGAAGTACGGTACCGGAGGCGTCGTCTTCTCATGTGGCACGAATGAACCGTTCTCTCACTTATGCTCTTCTCAAACGTGACGCGGTCCGGCCTGCCATGCTGGGACGCCGCATGCAGTATCCCCAAAGTGCAACCTAATGACTTATATGAATAGGCCGAGAGGTCTATCTCCGCGAGCCGTTGGACGTATTTGGTACAATATTCCGAGTCCCGTCTGTTAGAGCTGCTTGCCCTGCGGTCGTTTCGGGTCGCCCTGGGGTTCTTCCCCGCTACAACGGTGTCGGAGCTCTCTTGTGTGGTGGTGACGTGGTGGCTTGTAAGGGAAGCTGATCTCATGCTAACTACGGATATTTTGGCATTTTGGGGAGGGGAACTAGAGGCAACAATCAGGTAACCGCGTACGACTCGGGAAACGATATGCAATCTGAGCAGCTACCGTGGAGCCTATATCTGAACTCCGTCCTAAGGCTGTGATAGATGACCACTTATCATCCCCAGGTATCACGCCGTGCATCTAAATCCCCAAGCGAAAGGGGGGACAGGTCCTACGCATGATACATCCAACGCAGAAAATGCCAGCCAGTTGGACCGAAATTGTAGCAATGAGTCGATATACCGAAAGGGGCGGTCTGTATCTTCCTTTAAATAGGTCCCCTAAAGCGACGTACTTCAATGTACATAACGTGGTCGGCTCGCTATTGAGCCTTGTGACGTCGTTATGCTATAACATACCTGGTTCAATGATGGAGGGTTGATTGACTACGAGTGATCGTTGGTTCTCATACTCGGCACCTATGTGGGAGCAGCGGCGACAACGCATCTAACCATAGAGGACATTGGGTAACCCCAACCGAGGATCTCTCCAGTGTTTAGGCGGCGTACCGAGATGTCTCCTGTCATTAGAATAGAAAGACCAGGCCGCCAAAAATGTATACTTGTTTATACAACGCTGCATTTCCATGAATGTCCGGGGCTCTGGAACCAGGCCAAACTGGTGTGTTACGGTACCTATCCGGCGCAGTCACTTGGTATTCTAAAGAATAACGTCCATATGTTGAGGTTCCCCCGTGTCCCGAAGGTTTCCACCATTCCCGGTTGTTCGAACGGTGGCCGCGGCCGAAGAGGGCCGCGTAAAACAGGGCTCGTACATACAACTTGCGCTATTGTACGAGGCTAGAGGAAAGCAGTATGGTGAGAATCGCCGCCAACTTACAAGAAAGCATTTCTCGTGTCGCTACAGCGCGTAGGTCGTTTATATGCAGCCCCACCCTGGGCGACTGGAAGTCCAAGTGCTCGCGAGAGCTAACAGTGTCTACACATAGAATACCACCCACACACACACCTTATGTACAGTCGGCTCCCAAGCGGGATAAGACGAATCTTTGGCCTCGTGTTAGGCTTAATATCCTGGGAAATTATAGCCAGGCAAGAATCAGGAATAGTCCCCTGCTTTACTGTCATTAACCGCGGAACTTGATTGTTCTCATGTGGCTCTATGGGCATGATCCAGGTGGAGCCGCGAAGGTTCGGGTACATATATCATACTCTGCTGCCGCGAAACCCTGAGAAAGGGCCTCTAGCAATAAGATGAGTAGGTCAGTGCCTGATTCCGCATCCCAGAGGAAGCTTTTGATCTAAAAGCTCAGGCTGACATCTAAGCAGTCAGGGCGAGTGAGGCACACATCCTTAACCGCTCTCAACGGGACATCTCCCGTCTGCAGCTGATTCAATACGTCAGCTAAATATCTTACTGCTAACAGGTATTCTCACCATCAAATTGCGAAATGAATATGCATAAGGCTTCCCCCTCGTATGAATATTGCTACTCCTATGGCGACGACCATTGTTTCGCCCTCACATGGGAAGATCCACTGGTTTGTCGACGATGAAATCCAGGATATTTCTGGCGACGGCCTGAGGCGTGAGATCACCCTGGTCGGTAAAGAAAGACGTGATGAACTCCGGCGGCTACATATTTATCATCAGCAGGTAACCCAAGTGCGATGTTGCGACGACCGGCACTCACCGTGTAATCCACAGGATCAGAGGGCGCCTGACTGGTATTCTCGCTGGCCTGCCCCTGATTCCGGCTCGAACGGAAGTTGATAATGTTCTGCTTGAAGCCGGGGAAGCCGAGCCGGGACTGGTTCTCGGGAAACGTGTCTCCGAACTTGTACTGCTCGGCGGCGACGAACAATTCCTTGTTGTACGCCTTCGCTATCAAGGCTATCTGGTAGGTGCCCATCCTGGAGATTACTCCGCCGTTGGATGCGACTGCCTCGGCGCCCAAGATGACTCGGTCAACCTTCTCCATGGCGTATGCAACCGCTGAAACAGGAATCGTAGCGACCTTTACGCCTTTCGCTCGCAGAGCCTCGACCATTCTGTTGCTTTCCGCGGGTTTCGTCTCATCTACGACGTAGATGACATTGAAACGCCTCGGGGGGTCCCCGCCGTGCGACTCGGTCGCTCTCTCCAGCAGGGTTCCGACGGCTCTTGACCCGCCATGTGTTAAGATGGTGTAGTTATCGCGGATGAACCGTCTATTCGCGGGCCCCATTAACATCAGAGTCGGGGCCGGCTGTATACGTATAGATTGCCTACCTTCCAACCCAGGCGATCGTCTCCCTTGCGCGCTTAGCCTTCTGAACGAAAGCCGTCCCATTTCGCAACAGCTGTTCCCGTACCACCTCGAAGTTCCTATGACTACTAGTCGTTTCCCTATCAGGACCGGGTTGCTTAAGTTGCTTGAGGAAGTACTGCTGGAACAGGTCGGTGCCGTGGTAGACGGCGATGGGGTTCGTGACGGAACTCTGGAGCTTCGCCGACTGGGCCTTCATGAGATCCATAGTCTCATGGACCGTCGTAGAGCTCACATGGCGCAGGGCCTCGATCATGGCCTCGATGGCGGCCAAGGACTTGATCAGGTCGGGATCCTCTGCCAGTAGGCGGTTGTACGTCTCGACGATGCTTTAATATTAGAGACATAGTATTAGCTCCGGAGCGCTCGCTCTCACTGAGTAGCATCGGAACTGGCATTTACGTACTCGAAGGACTCGATATCCGGATTGTTGCGAATGGGTAGTTCGCGCGAGCTTGCGCCCGCATCAACTGCGCCCGGCATCGTACTGTAGGGACAAATCGATGACAATAAATGGATATAGGACCAAACAAGAAGACTTCGGTGATTTTCTTCTTTGGATTAGAAACCCCCCGAAAAACTTTGGCGGCGCTTGGTTTTATATAGAATTGAAACAGCTACGCATAATGTGAGAAAAAGGTTAATGAGTCAATTGAACCTGAAGCGTCACTCAATATCCGAGTTTAGGTAGAAAAGAACCTGGTCACAACCTTAATTAAAAAAGTTGCCCCGCAGTGAAAAGTTGCCCTATGACATCCCCCAATAGCGGGGTCTTGGCAGGTACCTACATTTCAGCCTCCCTAGACTAGATGCCAGGTTACTTTCGGGGAGATTCTACCACCACCATGCTAGCACCATAACCTTCTCCCTCTCCCAACTCTCATCATCCTCGTGTTCCTTCACGGCCCAATGCAGCCTCAGAGCCCCAGACGAGGAATCTCGTCTCCCTCGAAACGTCGCAGCTCCCGGCGTCCCGCGAGCTCCGTCCAGAGGGCCGTGTATTTCTGCATCATCTGCAGCAGCGGCTCGGCCTGGACGTAGTCCTGGGCGGCCGACGCCATCTTGTTCTGGAGCGTCAGGTGGCCGACATAGGCCATCATGGCGTCCTCGAGCAGCTTGGCCCGCGCGAGGCCGTGCCAGGCGCTTGAGAGCTCGCCGCTCTTCATCTTCAGGTAGTCGTGCGCGATGCGCTGCTGGCACTGCCCCTCCCGTCTGAGGTACAGGGCGTCGAAGTCCTTGGCCTTTTCGATGTGCTCCGCGACCTTGTCGAAGATGATCTGGAAGAGCTCGCCGGCCTTGGTGGGTACGTCGCGCGGGAAGCACTGCCGGCACGCGAGCCTGTAGATGCCGCCGAGTAATGTCCGGAATTCCGCCGTGTCCTCGGGGCACGCCTCGTTGATGAGTTTGCCGGCCCTGTCCGCGGCGCCGAGGACATCTCGCATCAGGGTGTTCTCTGCTTCAGAGAGCGGGGCCGGGGCCGACTCGGAAGTTGTGGGAGGGGCCATACTGATGCTGCATGTAATGAATCTGAAGGTGTGATGATGCTGGGTTGCTCAAGATAGCTAGTCCTCGCGCCGAACACTCGTGCATGAAATATCCTCAATTGCCCTTTGTTCGCATCCGATCGAGATCCGACATCAATCCACGACTCGGCTTTTTGCTTGCGTTGGTAGAGGAACGGTGATGGCAGTTGATTGGAAATTCGACGTTGGTATGCCGCCCTTTGTTGGCTGTCGGCTCGTTGGTAATTGCTCCCTTTGTCCTTGATCTATTCGGTCCACCCAGATCCGCTCCCGGAAATGCGTGTGCTACGTGCAAATATATGGATTCTAGAAATACTCACCGTAGCTTGCGTGATATGGGGTAGAATGATTCACGCTCTGCCAGTCTTGTACGACTTGACGCATAGTCCTCTCATCTGCCCTTGCCCCCTCACCTCCGGGAAATCTTGTCCTACGGTAGCTGCACTGGTATCTCATTTGATTGTTTTCTCATAACATTTGATTACTACTACATGTTTGCTAGGGAACTACGGCCAGACCAATTTGCCACCTTCCCAGACCGCACGTGGTTTCATAAAGTGTCCCAAATCAAACAAGCATGGGTATTTACGGTGATTCAGACGAGCCAGATTCACCGCTCCAGGAGATTACGAGAAGGGATCCCATTACCTCGAAAGATGGTCGAGCCGTAGCTCGTCTCCGAGCTGTACCTCGAGACGAGAGGGGATGCTGCCATCTATGTCCAGAAAGTAATCCTTACCACAGGCAGCGCGGCCTCATAGCTCGCTTTCGTCGAGCGCCCCCTGCACTCGTCCCAGACCGTGTTCCTCAGGCTCAAGACCCCGAGCTGTACGAAGGTACCTAGGCCGGCGCATCAAGCGAGCTCTAAACAAGTTCAGCAAGCGCATGGAACAGAAGGCCTCAGCCGCGATCTCTAGCATCAAGGATCCGGGGCGCGAGAGAAGTTCATGCTCATCGACAAACAATGGGCGACAAGGTATCTCCCCCCGGGGGCAGGAGGAGGGGAACGACGAGGCATCGGTCGACATTCTCAGAATATCCCGGTTCTGATGCTGAGCACGATGCTCCGCCGCGTCGCCTTACTATTAAAACCACGCGCTCGGCGTTGCGACCAGAAATTACCGGGCTTTCACCACGAAGCTGCGTAGCCATCGCCGCATTCTATGACTTATTATGAGTTCACGAAAAAGCCGATAGGGGGCGGGTGAGGAACCAAAATAAAGACACTAATACTCAGCTAAAAAAGAAAACGTACAACACCGAGGATTCGCTGGTCGTCACCGACCCAACTACTAATTCGGCCCTACGCGGCTTATCTAGGGGAGAGCGGACGGGATCCCGAGTTTTCCACGTGGTATGGTCGTACGTGGTAGGCTTTTTGCCTATCTATCTTATATACCAGGCTGGTCCTTGGTGCATGCGAAGCACTGCTACCCACCTTTCAGACCGGAGTGTTTCACGGCTTGTGATGTCGGGACTTCGAAGGCGCCAGGACCTCTTCCAATTAGCATGTTGACTGTAGTCGAGGTGTATCTTTAGAGTTAGATCTTGATTAAGGGTTCTAGAGCATTTAGGGGGGCTTGTACCCCCGAGCTCTATGTATCGGGATGAGAACACCCGAAGACGCACTCGATGCACTCTTTTCAAGACAGCCACTCTATTTTGTAAGTGTGTTTCCATCCACTGCGCGGAAATCTAGGACGATCCTCAGGCATGGCCTATATTTTGGTACCTACCCAGTCTAGGCCTGCTACTACTGAGTTAGCATTAAACATCTGAGTTGGCGCAGAGGATCCACTACGCCGAGCTGGATATGAAGCGGCTATTGAAACAAGCGTCTACCTTCTCATCTTGATTGAGAAGAAAGAGTTCATCCAAATACATCGATTGCCATAAGCGACTTACACAAAACGGAGCCGACAATACCGATACTCGCTGAAACAAACAGTCCCAGCAATCTCGCCAGTAAAAAATGAAGATAGGGGTATCTGCTGCACCCAGAGAATGTCTCTCCGACTTTTTGCTGCGAAGCCATCTTAGGGGCTGATAACCTCTGATATTGAGTTGGTACTGTGAAGGTTCAGAAGCAACGTTCAACGTCGACCTGCAAGAATAACTGCAATGTACCTTCGAATCCGGACCGCTGCAGGGGGCGGAGAACGCGTGTCTTTCGACCGGTCCCTCTGGTTTCCACTGTTTATTTGTCAAACCAACTTTCCATGATAGGTAGATCCGGACCACGGCAATTCTGCGCGGGGATTTTGGACTTTGCGGGACTGCGGTTACCCCCGATTGATAGCCGTGTGCTCGATGATGAGAACCATCACGATAGGCCCGTGAACCAAACATAGAAGAGCAGCCTCGAACAGGTCATCACCTGCTGATGACGGCGCTGTAGTCCACATTGAAGCTCACAAAGATGAGTACGATACTCCTACCCTGAAGAGGCAAGCCGGCGTGACTGCCTAAGTAGCATTTAATGTGGCTGCGAGCGGACTCGAGCTTCCCCGTGACCTTTTCCGACCGTGATAAGTGTATGTCTAGTATATCATCTTGCACGAACAGTTCTGAGGGACTGGAGGGGTAGGATACTTGAAGATGTCATCTCGGCATCACCTACCTAGGCGCTTCGACTTGGAATCTTACGTCAACCCCGTGGACGACTCGTTAAGGAATGACTAGCCTGGGCTCGTTTCACTATGCGGCCCGACCTGGTTCTGGTGACTACTCGTAATGCTAGGATATTGTTCAATGGGCAAGGAGGAGCGCAGATCTTTCGCCTAACCTACGTTCGACGTTCATTTACTCCAGCCTTTCCCTGTCTCTGCGCTGCTTCCTCTTCACCGTTCCCCAGTGGTAACGTGCCTAAGCCCGCCTGGGACACTGCAGAAGCGGGCGGCGGTGCGAGATGACGAAGGACTCGCCAACCTTGGAGGCACACACCCCGCCAGCCGCGTTAAGGAGGCGGTGGGCGTTGACGGGGGCGCGCGTGTGTCCCTCGGGTTGGCGTAGACCTCGACGTCTCCGTCCTTAATCATCATTTCGTCTTCTCCCGCGAGCTTATTGATCTAGCTGCCGCCATGTATGGGGCCGCAGGTTCTTGTCGAGCTCGCTGACCGCGAACGAGAAGCAGTTGTACTACCTGCCCCGGGTGTTAGCCCAGATGTAATATTGACCGGGGGTTGATAGTACGTCCCGCCCCTTACCCTGCCCTCGACATTTTGGAAGTGTTTGTGGGTCCACGCGCAGAATCCTCGGGCTTCTTTCCTCGGTGTCATTCTGGGGAAATAGAAAAAGGGAGATTGCGTAGAGAGTATCGACAAAGGGCGACGAGCCTTTGAGGGGTTGACTGTAATTGGATGGCGAATTGTTCTTTGTGAAAAGCACTTACTGGTAGAGTGCTAGAAGATAACTTTCCAAAGGGTTTCGGGGTGTTAGCCGATTCAGTCCTCAGCCTTCTGTTAGCACTTGGTGCTCGTCGATTCATGACGCAAATGTAGTAATGAGAAAGGTTTCCATAATATTGCAAATTGTGCGGGATCTCTCAAGATGTCATACCTAGAAAACCTCATGCCACTCGAGCACAGGGGTACATGTCTCACCCTTTTATTGCCAGCCTAGTAATGCCTCATCATACACCAAACCATCGTGATACGCTAACACCAACACCTAAGAGCCTAATAATTCATATTAGGCCGCGGCATGCGACATGCCAAGTTGCCGCCGTCTGTCTCTTCATCCCATCCACCCGTGACCCCAGCTTCCACGATGTCTAGTCGCTATAGGTGGGACAATCCGGCCGATCGCAGAATGTCTCTGGCGACTGGATGGGCATTCCTATGTCGATCTTGTGCTTCGGGCGCTGTATTAGTTTCCCAGCGGGACACCGCGCGATCTCGTATTTCTCCTCCCCCGTCTCCAGGTCGATCACGGGACAGCCACAGGCGTGGAAGAGGTAGTGCTTCTCGCACATCGCTTGGTGTTCGTTGTTTGGCAGCGTTCGTATTCAGCGGAGGTGCACGTGTTAACGCGGAATTGCGGCCTTGCATTGGCTGGCAAGAAGGGTATAATGTAGGGAGCCAGGTCAGGGAGGAAGCCTTTCGTGCGATATTGGCGATCTGCAGTGTGTGGCTGTGGTGTTTGGAAGACCTTCGAGTTCAAAGAAGCCCAGTTGGTCCTTCATAGAAGGGAGAATTAGAGTCGCTGACACAAGAGACAAGGCTTAAGATAGTGACTCTTCTTTGTGCGACCTTGGATAATGAATCCCTTAATGGAGCTTGAACAAAAGGTGGATCATTGTGTTTGGTAAAAAAGGATACATCTGAAGTGTCAATATATTAGATATTACTATGAGTGTGGTTGCCTTTCCTGAAACTCTTGGTATCTATCCAATGGGGGTATCTATCCAGGTACCTCTATCCTCTAGATATGATTCTCCGAGTATATCATATCTCGTGCCAAGAATTTTATGCCTGTACCGTAATGCATCTGTATCGTATAAACGCCCCGCCAATGACTTTCGTTTGTGTATCTTCGTTGCTTAGAGGGTATAGTGGAAGTCGGGTCTCTTGTCGCCGCTGAAGTACTTCTCCTCTTCCGTCTTGGCCTCCCACTTGGCGTTCATCCTGCCTGCTGTGCGGCGGTTGTTCTCAAGCCTGAGCATGACGTGCATGAAGATGGAGCCGCCAAGCAGACAGACGACCTGGTATCCGAGGACGATGCCGTGGCCCGTCCAGTACCGGGGCTTCTCGCCGCGCAGGTAGATGTTGGACGAGACGACGCCGTTGAGGTTGCCCCAGCCGACGACCATACCGATGGCGAAGGCGCGCTTAAGCGAACCCTCGGTGTTGTTGACAACCCATGATAGCGTGTTTGAAACCGTAGGGTAGATGCCCATGGCGCCGAGGAACGTGCCCGCGTATTGCACGCCGGCGTCATCGGTGGCGATTAGCATGATAAAACCCACGACACCCACGAGTACAGTCGCGATGTTGCAGTAGCCCCGCCATCTAGTCTTGTCCGAGTACCAGCCGACGATGACCGTGACGATGGCACCGGCTGCATAGGGCGGGACACTAAAGAGTTGCGCCTTGGCCCCGGAGTAGCCCATGCCGCCAAGGATGGTCGGGAGGAATAGGGAGAAGGCGTACAGAGGGCACAGGCAACCCCCAAAAGTGAACATGTAGCCGTACGTCTTCCAATCCGTAAGTGCGGCGTAGATGTGGCGCTTGTCAAATTCCTCAGCTGTCTTGCCTTGCTTGTCGAGGATGAGACGGCGCTGGAGTCGAATGCGGTCGTCGGGGGACAGGAACCGGGCGTTTTCGGGCCAGTCGAAGATCATCCACCAGCAGAAGAAGCCGACTACGATCGTCGCGAGACCTTCGAGGATAAAGATCCAAGCCCAGCCTGGCAGGCCACTGACGCCGTCCATGAGGGCAATAGCCGCAGCTAACAGACCACCGAAAGAACCAGCCAGGGCCGCTGCCGAAAAGAACAGCGCTGATCGCAGGCCGATTTCCGACGACTTATACCAGCACGATAGATAGTAATTGACACCTGGGTACAAGCCCGCCTCGGTCATACCGAGAAACCATCGTGCTGCAAGGAGGCCGGAGTAGCTCCTGCAGAGACCTGTAAGCGTCATGACGAGTCCCCATAAGAAGACGATAGCCGTGAAGAAGATGCGGGGTGTCGTGCGCTTGAGGCAAGCGTTGGTGATGGGCTCCGCGAGGGCGTAGCCGACGAAGAACACGGACAGGGATACGTTGTAGTCATTGCCCGTCATGCCCAGGGTCTCTTCCATACCGGCAAGCCTGGCATTGCCAACGTTTGTCCGGTCCAGGAAGGACATGAGGTAACTGTTATTCTTCTGTTAACAACTTCACTGGTCCACCCTGCGTTTCTGTGGAGGATACACGAGGACTTACATAAGGGAAAGCCATGGTATTAGCCACAGGTCAACCTTGTGTACCAATTTTCGGTCCTAGAAGGAGGCGTTAGCACTGCATAGCGTGCGGAACGTGGGGCGCGTAGGGCTGATGTTACAATCTCAGCGCGTTCCTCCTCTGATTTTCCCAAATCTGGGTCGCCTAGTTTGGAGAGTAGCCCATTCTTCTCCTCTTGGAGATTGACCTTCTCATTCGGTGGCGTACCACCACTTTCGGTAAGACTCGGTGTATGATTATCCGTCATGGTTACTGAAGAGCCGAATGGCGAAGTTCAAAGTAGACTCTATCGGATGTAGCTGTAATCGGCTAATTTAGTTGAATTATGTGTTGATTAAAGCAGTGATGCTAATGAGTCTGTGGGTGAGGTGTCCCATGATGATATTCTATGAAACGGCTTGAGGCCCCAGGCCATCTTATACAGCCCTAAGGCTTTGAGGCTCGACACTCGCATACTTGTTGCCCTACGCATACTTGGTGCACACATCAGCAGACGGCTCGACGGAGTTGGGTGACTCTGATGGCCTCGACCGTCCGACACCTGCTTAGAATGAGAGGATGATGACTGAGTGGACTTGGTCGGCCGGAGTGACCCGCGAGAACCCAGAGCCGCAAGGGCCCGTCTTCGGGAGGCCCCCACGCTTGTACAATCGTGAAGAGCTGATTGCATGGCTGCCGATCCACAATCGCGCCACTCGATGCATTCCACCGTGACCGTTGGGAACTAGATTGCCAAGGCCAAGACCTTCAGGATCCCGAAGGGCCGCTTCAGAATAACAGGTGTTTTGACAAGTCCTCAGGTGCTTGGGGTGACGAAACGTCTCATCGGGCATATATCTCAGCCGGTTCTCTCTCGCTAACCTTTAAATCCAGATTCCAAATTCCGGCTCCGGCCGTCTCGCCGTCGTCTCGAAGTTTCCCGGTTCTGCAAGACGTTGTTGGTTGAACATTCTAGGCCTCCTCACACCGCCGCTACGGCATTCCTATGCTATTCATAGAGAGAAGCAAATTCGTTTTCGTATGCAGCAGTTGTCGCTCATGAAAGTTTAGGTATTGATCGCGTCCACGCATCTCCCAAAACAGCGCCCGCCTGATAACGTGCAGAGTCTCCACATCAGAATCGCCCCAAAGTGATACCGGGCACTCATTCTTGCTTACCATTAGGTACAGCGTGCAGTACTGATTTTTACTTGTTACGAACTTAAACAGTGGCAATAACTGGGTAGAGTTGTGCTAATCGCACAACATTTTATGGGAGCTAACATTACTTTTGTACCCCTATCGCCGGCCAAGATGTTTGATAACTACTCTCAGTACCGCACCCATAGGGAGCCTGTACTCTTCTGGAAGTTCTGCCTCTGATGTTCGTGTTCACAATGGATCCGCAGGTGCTGTGTTCGGTCCCGTGGCCCAAGATACTTTGCCAGTCGCCCCACAGGCGGCGTAGATATGAGCGTTGATTAATTAAAAAATTGGACAGTACCAAGAGAATGACACAACTGCTTCCAGACGTTAGGAGTGTTGCGGGCGGCCTCTATTGTTTATGTGCTGCTTTGTCCCCGGGATTGTTCTCCATATCATTATCCTGACCATTACAGAAAAGAATGAGTCCGCAACCCATTGATGATTCAGGCATCCAGTTTAGCATGAGGAACTTAATGCCTCTTATCGGAGCCGAAAACAGTAGTGCCGAAAAAATCTGAGGCCCCACAATACGATGGGACACTACCAATTCTCATAGCTCTGGGTCCAGTCCCGGGTGTGGCTCGTTGAGACCACAAAGTAACACTGGGCGTTCTGGATACACAAGACATCGGAATATGTTCGCTAGTTATAGTCCTCCAGTGGAGTGACTATGAAGATCGTAAGGTGCCCTAAGAAAAGATTTAAAGCGCCGTAAAACCTTTGTCATCCACTCACTATAGCTCCTAAACATCTTCAAGGTGAGGTCAGGCCTTGCTAGGGTTGCTAACACGTAAGATTTCAACCGCCTTTTCTTTTCAAAGGGGGGTATCTATAGTACAGTTGGGAGGAATTCAGTTCCTCATTGCTGAAGTTATTACACAGATTCTCTTTAAAGAGCTTGAACTTTTTATTACGCCCAACAAACAGTATATAGTAAATATAATGGGTGCCAGCAACACTTTCCATTCTAATAACGTCACCTTGCCGTAATAAACTTTTAAAGAACCCGGATAATATCTCCGAATTTATGCTCCATCAGCGTTGACATGGATTGTAGGCCAGCGGTCTGGGCCCTCTACGAGGCCGAAGCTTAGAATAGCATGCGTCAGACAGCCGCTGGTCATATCAATTGATAGCTAAGCTAGAGAATGGCACAAGTCCAGCCTCCAGATATGGGATTCACCTCGGGTTCGGTGTTAAGTGCTAATTCTTAGGCATATACGGAAAATGAGTGTCTAGGGGTAGAATGAGGGCATTCAAGTTGGATGAAGAGTTACCCTAAGGGGAGACTTTATATACATATAATTGTATATATATATATATATTGGCGTCGTAACCCAGATCTTTCAAGTTCTTACCATGTACCGCGTGAACACAAGATTACGACTCGAGAATCTCGCGGCGTGGCTTCGTTGGAACGGCGGAAATCCGCCTAGACGAGACACTAGCTCGGGCAGCCTCGAGGCCGAAGCAGTTTCTAGTCACGCCAGGCTGGCACAAAGGCAGAAGCTCACGGGTGCCAATGTCACAAGACACGCGCTCGACCAAGGAGACGAAACGGGGTCCAAAGGTCTGGCCGGCGTTGCACAGTTCGGTAGCCTTGTGGTTCGGTTCCGGGCTGACCACTAGCCGGTCATCGCCCGCCCGCTTGCCAGGCAAGATGACTCTGCTGCGCAACTTCTCACCTCCGTGACTGCGGTCCCGCAGGAGCTCACTGCCTCCACCCTCATCCCGGGCCCGGAGGCCTTGCACATCTCCACAGAGCTCTGTCCCCTCCGTGTCAGGTACTTCCTCGGTGCCGAAAGTGGGGAAGTAAATGCTAATGACGGCCTCCTTAGGATTGTTATTGTCGTTCTGGTCCATCCACATGCACTTTGTCAACCTGAGACAGGAGGGTTGCGTTAGTCGCCTTGTCCAAATGGACTTTTGGAAGGGAGGATAAAAGGCGGTTCAGGAACTTTCCTGAGTCGACCTAATTTATAACAACGACATCAGACGGAACATCAGAGGTCAATGAATAATTCCGTTGTAGCAAGTTAACATACCGTGACGCCGCTGTAGTACCAGTCCGCCTTGTAGATCTGTCCCGAGTCGCCTGCCAAAGCATACTTCGTATCGTCGTGGAGGGTTTTTGTAATGGTAGCGATACAAACGGCATTATTGTTAACATAGAACTCCGACATGAGCGCTGCTTGCGGACGTCCTGCTCAACGGTCACGTCGGCGTAATCTCCTGAGCCTACATAACGGATACTGCCGCCCAATCCGATAAAATCCCCGAGGGCGTTATGAAATTTGATTGTCTTAAACGTCCTTGAGCATCGTATGAATTCTTGAAGCCGTTGTGGCCGGCTTGAATGCGATAGGACGCCCCGGCTTTGTTGACATGAGATGTCTGGTCGTCGATGAAAGAGTAGATACCAACCACATCGGCAATAATGCCCAGACCTAGGGCGAAGCCCATGATGACTAGTTATTCACTGTCGAAGAACCGATGGAGCGGTTGGTAAATAGAAAGGAAGACGACATGTAGCTTAAGTCGACGATAAAACCTTGATGAGGCCAAATAATTGATGAGATGGTTGATGGTCCCCTGGGACTTCACCACTACTTATAGGTCATTGAACCAGCTGCGAAAGGGTGTAGTAATCACGTTCTTAGTGTTAAAACAAGTCGCGGGATAACAAGCCTTGTTTCTGCCCCGGCTACGCCAGAGATCCGTTCTTCTAAGCGGACTGGTGTAATACATTGCCTCCTTCGCTCGGGTTGTCGCGGAGACTTCGCTTACTCAGTGGTACAAAAGGTCGCAGGATCATGAGCCCTGTTTATGTCCCAGTTACGCGGAGTCCTAAGAAAACCAGTGTGCTACATTGCCTCCCTCTTTTGGATACTGACGCGACAATTCGAAATCGAACACTTGCCATCCACGATCGAGCGTCTCTATGATAATTGCCATGTGGTTCTTGGCAATGATCAGGAAAGTTTTAGTATATTGCCGGAAAACCGCAGTAGACATGATAATGCTCGGGACGCAAAATAGGAAACGTGCCCAGAGAAGCGCAGAGCATGCCGTGTACTAGGCAGATAGCCGAAGTTCAATATGCAACTGTTTAAGGTCTCATGATTCTTGCTACGATGGAGGACTGTCTATCCCATCAAAGGCTTACAACCTGCAGTTACAACTGCTTTAACCGCCACCTTCCCTTAAAGGCAATTAAAGCTTACAACACGCAGTTCTATTGGTCGATCCGGTGTCGGCTGGGCAGGTTTGTCCCACTCTTCAAAAAGTCGTTAGTTCTGCAGTTGTTACCTTGTTACCCTTAGAAGATAACTTGTTTGCTCATAGGGTCAGCGCGAGGTCGGGTGGCCTAGTCTTATAGCTGGAGCAAGAAAAGTTGACACCAAGGGCTATTTTGCCAGAGTGGTTAAGGCGGTAGACTGGGTTGTATTTCTGGGTGGCTTGAAAACAGGTCATTTCCCCCTTCTCATTTATATCGACTTTGTTTACTTGGATAGTTTTCTAAATATATCTCTATCGGTTAATGTCGCTCGTTAAGTGTTTTATAGCACTTTTTTATTTAAGGTTTCTTTTAAAAATTTCCAAAATTTCTACTTTCCCTTCTTGTATTATTTATCCACGAGAGAGAATGATAATTTTATGCCATACCTGGCGCCTGGTTTATGGACGAAAATATCGTGCTGGGCGGGCATTGCACAGGGATCAAAAGAGAACTCTACCTTCGTTTGTTGGCTTAGGCTTAGGCTTAGGCAACCTTTCTTTCCCCCCTGGTGCTGAGAGTAAGGGGCCATGATTTTTCGATGTCCATGTGATCGTCTTTGAATAGATACTATAGTCAATCTGCTGGGCTTTAAGATGCGTTATTTACCTCACCTACCCAGGGGCAAAAAGGAGGATGCAGGAGCTGCGAAGGGAATAGGAGAGTGCATGCATTTATAAACATGGAAAATCATCGCTGCCATAACCGTCGTAGGCTGTGCCAAGACCCTACGAGCTTATCTCCCTTGGACAATTCATTCCAGGCGCGTCTAAATGCAGCCCTGAGGGTCTAAGGCTGCTCGAGACCTATTACGAGCCATCCACTTACGGCTCGCTCGCCGGGCTTGCAGCTTGTTTCGATCGTTGTTAGCTACATAGGATGTCTGCCTCTGCTCATTTATCGTGGTTATCAGTCAGTGACTGTTTGCCACCTAAACATCCTTGGCCCCTTTCTCATCTCTAGCCCTAGTCCCGTGGGGTGTGTTGCCGTTGGAGACATCATCGTCGACCTTCTCAACGCCAGATACTGTGCGCTTTGTTCCCTTGTTATTAAGATTCTCGAGGTACCGGTCCTGGTTCTTCCGCCAGGCGACGTCGCCGACCTGCTTCCAAGAATCCCGTGCGAACTCGCGGACGTATTCCTCGATGTATAGCCCATTATCGTCCCTTAGGTTCCTCTGAGGACGGATGCCGAAGCTGTCGTCGTCCTGCATGATGATCTTCTTTAGGGCGCTGGCGGCACAACCTCTCCACATAGGGTCGAGATCGTCGGGCAGGGAGGGCTTAATGACATTCCCCCACAAAGTTTCTTTCTGTCGTTGCATACGCCACTCGAATAGGCGTGCTTCATACTCACGTCTGACTCTAAAGCGGGCGAATACTTGATCGCGCACGTCGTTTCGTGTGAGCTGAGTGTTTCCGAACCGTCCTTCCTCTCTACACTTCGGTAAGAATTCTTCGACCCACTTCCGGAACAGAGGACGTTTGTTCATACGGCGGCGGTCATTCGACTTGAGTTTCTTCATGTCGGTCTCGGGCCCCATCTGCTCTTCGCAGTCAATACCATCCTCGTCGGCTGACTGGCTCCGCCCGGCCCAGAAGAAGCGGGAGGAGGCGACGTACTCGAAGATGTCAGTGAAATGGGCGAAGCGCTCTTCCCATTGTCGGCCGTCGAACTTGAGACCTAGGAAGTCGAGGACTGCGGCGGGGTCCTCAGTTAGAAGGACCTTGGCCTTTTTGCGATCCTCCTTCTCGATCTCCGGAATGCGTAGGTAGAGGCCGACTCCGTCGATTGTAAGACCGAAGGGCCGTATCGTACTGCCGAGGATGTTCCAAAGGTCGCCGTGGGCATGTTTGAAGAGCATCCATTGGAGCCGGTCGATGCTCTGGTAGTAGTGAAGGTCAACCTGGATGAAGCGGCGCTTAGTGTCTTCCTTGACCTGGCTATTGCAACCATCAACCTGGATACCAGCTGGGTCTTTCTGCTTCACTGAGTCTTGCGGGCCCTCGGGCCAGGGGATCGTGAGCGTGAGCGAGTGGGGTTGCTCCTTTCTGGTCTTCTCGGCCTTCAAGAGACACGCTGCCGCTTCCAATGGTTCCTCTGGGAGACCTTTTAGAGAGTCGTTCACCAGTTTAGAAGGAAAGATCTCCTTCCGCTCCCATGCGAGGAAGATATCGATATCACCGTAGTCTTCCTTGCCAGGTCCTTCGATTGGTGTAGCCACGCAGATGAAGAGTTGCTGAAGGATTGCGTGGCAATGATCGCGAACGAGTTGGTAGATTTCAGGTGGCATCCGGGGAGTGTAGAGTGGCTCCGGGCCTGATGCGAAAGCTAGGCCACCCATTGTGACGCGATGTTCTCAGTCGCCTTGATAGCCAAACGAGGTCGGGTGAAGCGATAGAGGGAAAGGTATGTCCAAACTAAAAAGATGACGCTGGCGAAGCAGTAGTAAGGCCAGCTAGGTGAGTAGTTGAGGTGGAGAGGAAACTGGATAGGAATTGTATAAAGCAAGAACCCCCCGCCAGGGGCGAAGACTCTAGCGAATAAAGAGAACCAAGAGAGTGAGTCAAGTCAAGCAATGGACCGTATATTAATTATAAGCCATTAGTCTGAACTATGTACACCTTAGCGAACCTAGCAAGCCAATACCGAAATCCAATTCGCGTTCCGCTATTGACGAGACGATGAAAATGTAAAAGCCGAACTGGTATCCGATGCTCTGGAACCGTAGAGTCATCGCTGACGGCGCCCCATATTTCAAGGCCGCAGTTAACGTGGCCGCCCTTAGAGTGTATTTATGCAGGGCCCCGCAGTGCCCCAGACAACGCTGAAAACGCCTAAAGCTACATCACTGAATACATAGGTACCTAGTAGTACTCGCCTAGCTACCTAGGTACCCACTCATGTACTTATACGGTACTTGACCAGAGCAGGTGTAATTTCTCTCGAAACCAACATGTTAGGTAGGCGACCTACTTGAGCAACGCAATACAGATTCAATTCTTTTGCTGCAATACCCACAGAGGGGACAATTAATATATCAAGATCAAAATATGGGGTAGGAACTCGGAATTATTATCCGAAGCTTGGCTGGGCATGTCTGCCCCCCAAGGGCTGGGCCCTGAAGTGCCGGAGAAGCTCAATATGCCGTCCAGAGGGAGGGAGCCAGCAATGGCAAATTCACCAACATTATTGCATTGAATTCGGCTTATTCAATTATCTTTACAAACCTCACAATATAGTCGCTCATTACAGCGATGTAGCAAACAACTGCCCTATTGTCCGATGCCAAAGTGGGTACCAGACCTCGCAGGTTTGTGCAATAGTGACGAACACATTGGCACACTCAGGCTTTTTTGTCAATATTCATATATACCGCCCATCACAGGTTGCCAACTCCAGATTCTCCCCAGTATCCCTCCTAGAGTATCCCTATTTGGACATGAAGCACACAGGCTGCCATTATCATGCCGGATTCTGATAGACGAGACTCGCCCATCGCTCATGACGTTATCCGTCTGTCACATAAGCCGTCGGCCCCACTCAAATATGGCTTCGTCCAAGGCCGGGGCCGCCTGGCGGAGACACACCTTGTAGTCTTCCTGAACGGCCTGATCGGCACACAATCGACCTGGGACCGCATGGTCGAGGAACTCGTACAGCAGTGGACTGAGAGCGGAAACTCCAACCACCCATCTCTCCTCACTTATGACCGCTACGGCCAAGGCAACTCGGCCTCCGACCCCTACGACGAGACCCACGGGCACGGCCACGACCTGCACGAGGTGGTCAGGGATCTGTACTTGTTCGTTTCCGAGATATGGAAGCAGAAGCAGGGCCAAGCCGCCTCGGCGTCGTTTCCCAAGCTCGTCTTCGTTGCTCATAGCATCGGATGCGTCATCGGGCGCTTCTTCGCAGAGACCCGACCCGGCCTCGTGAGTGCACTTCTGCTTCTCGACAGCAACATGGCCAACAGTGACCAGGTGTCGCTGTTCCCGGACCCGGACGCTCCCGGGTTCGACCCAGCCGCCGCGGGGCTGCCAGACGGCGTCACCGTCGACGACCTGCGCAAGACGCGTGAGATGTACCGGGAGCTGTTCCACCCCTCCGTCCCCAATCCGGAGAGCCTGGACCGGCGCAACGTCGCCGAGCTGCTGCCGCACGCGGACAAGCCCCCCCTGGTGGGGCCCGGCGGCCGCGGGCCCTGGATCACCGTCGTGGGCCACGACTGGGACAAGTTCGCGGCGGACTGCGCGCATGGCGTCCTGCATTCCCCCAAGGCCCTGACCAACGCCTACGTGAACCCGGCGTGGGCGCGGTACAATCAGGGCCTGACGCGCCTCACCGACGAAGAGAGGGCCGAGGGCCCCATCGTAGCGGAGGGTTGCGGCCATTTCATCCAGTCGCACGACCCTGTCCTAGTTGCTCGGCTCGTACAAAGCTTACTGGAGAAGGTAGATAGCGATTTATAGGAGAAGGCCTACGGCGGGGGTAGATACTCGGGTCTTTTTTCCTAGCATAGGTTTATCATTAATCGTATTTTACCTACTAGCCTCTATCAACATCAGACACAGAAACGTGGGGTTCCGAGATAGTTAACCCCGGGATATGTCATTGCCAGGACGTATTGAGCCTGTGTAGTCCCCTTGTATGCGAGGATTATGTGGCGCACCACGCATGGACTAATCCTGCCGCGTGCCATATTTATGGCACGCGTCTAATGTGCTGCACATAGCCCTCCTTGTCATAAAAGGTCCTGGTGTCAGAGAGTACTCTGTCACCGAAAAAGGCCCAGATGTCCTGTAGAAGTAGATCCGGGTTCTCCCAAGCCGGAAAATGGCCTCCGGTCTCGTGGACGTAGCGAACTTTGACGTTTCCGGTCCGTCGGGCCCAGTCTAGAGGCTATCAAGACGCTATAAGATGGTGAAGGCTCGCTTAGGAGCTACAGATGAAATAACTTACAGTGCGGTACCATATGTCCTTTGGAAACTGTGATATCGCCATTGGCTGGCTGACGTATGGCAGGTCGTGGAAATGCGTTAGGTTAAACGCGCCAGCCTTTCTATATCAGTAAGGCGGGAGGCGCCAGAAAGGAGGTAGTTGCTTACTAATGAACCTTCTTTGTAAATTCTGGTGGCTCCATACGGCCCTTGAATCCAGTGCATCATGGCCATCGTGATCAATTCCCTAGGGCCGTAGAAGGCAGGGTCCCAGAGGCCGTTGTAGATGGCATCATCGATCCACATCGCCAGCCCCACGGGACTGTCCGTCAAGGCGTACCCAAGGCGCAGAGGTCGGGTCTGTTGGATCTGGCCGTAACCGAAGTGCTGCGTGACGAAGGACTCGAGCAGCTCGATGACGGCAGTCTCGTCCTCTGATGTCTTGCCGGAACGGTATCGTTCCAGATCCGCCTCGGACGGAGAGGTAACCCAAAAGTTGTTGAGTCCCGATACGACCGAGGACGGGTACAGCGATGCTTGGTAGCGCATGATTATGCCCCCGGCGTCGCCGCCCTGGATCACGTACCGGTCGTAGCCGAGCTGCAGCATCAGCTCGTTGAAGGTGTGAGCCGCTTCGATGTAACCATAGCCCGGCTTCGTGGGTGCGGGCGAAAATGCAAATCCGGGAATTGAAGGGGCTACCACATGGAACGCGGGAAGGGAGCTATTGGGTGGATGTGTTAACGAGCTTATCGTAGGTCCGATCTCGATAAAGGACCCAGGCCAACCATGGATAAACAGGAGCGGAATGGCATCTTCCCGAGGTGACGTGTGGTGTACGAAGTGCAGAGGCACCGACTCCTTATAACCCGAGCGTGCAGATATGTCAACGGTGGTGGTGAACTGCAGGAATCTAAAAAGACTTAGCCCACGAATATTAGTATCTGACGGGAGGGCTTACTGGTTGTTGATGGACTCTTGCTCCTCAAACCAGTCGTACTCGTTAACCCAGTAATCTCTGACCGCCGTGGCATTATGGACGGGGGGTCCCTCCTGGTCCTCCAACTCGGGGATGCCGATAGGGGTGCGGGTCAGGGCAACCCGCTGTTTCGTGGCCTCGATGAACTCATTGTCAACCCTGATCCTGAAAGGTGAAGGTGAATGCCCAAATGTTCCTTGAAAGTTGGGACTGTGGTCTGGGTATCCAGCGTTTGCTAAGGAGAACCGGGGTAAAAGTAGTAGTGCTAATATCATTCTAGCCATGGCGGTACTCGAGGGGTATCCAATGAGTTTTGATGGAATCTAGAAGGTCAGACAATGGCTAGAGGAATGGGCTCTTTTATAAAAACTCACTACCATAATGCATTACTAATGCTCTTCTTGGCCGACGACTGGTCCCTAGGCAGACCAATGTTCTACGATCAGATTCCAGATCGGTTTCCGCATTGCATGAATAATACCCTCTACACGGTAATCTGATAACTTAGCACAAGAAGATAGTACCTACTCAGCATTACGATACCATGCAAGTGCCATAATAAACTTGGAGACTCCGGCCAAGCTTGCATGCATTTGAGATGCGATATCTATCACATCGCTATCAAAAGGGGCTCCCGCAGTATGCGTGCAATGCATCGATTGTTGCAAATGCATGTAAGCGATACTACAAGCCGGAGACCGGACGGGGAACTACATCCTTTGGGCGTGAGAGCGAGAGAGCAGGGATATCCACATATTGCCCATCGTTACTTAGAGCCAAACCACCGATATCTACTTAACCATTCAAGACCGGGCATGGAACGAAATAAGGATCGCGCTCGGATTGTTGCATCTGGACGGAGCGCTGTGAAGTTGCTGTCTGCTGCAAATATTTTCTAGCGACCGTAGTAAAGGAGGGGAGGCAGACATTCGCGTAGCGATGTTCTCAGGAAACGAGCTGGTGACAGTCCTCCACCACATTACTTCGTCCATTCGTAGACTTTCTAGTTGGTACGCCCAGTGCGTCTGATGCCATGATTTTCATCTCAGAGCTTGAAGTCGGCATTAGTCTTCTCCCACCCGTGTGGGGAAGGCTCCAGTTCGGCCACCCGCTCCGCCAACCGCATCTTGAGCCCCTTAGCCCTCTCCGTCGCGAGCTCGTACATCGTCGTCAGGTTGAACAGCAGCGTATGGGACGCCAGACCGGCATCGACTAGCTCCTCCAAGATCTCTCGTCCCTAAAGGTCTTTTCGTTAGTATGAATATATATTTACGTTGCCAGCCCCAACAAATCGAGACAAGCTTAGCAAGATGATAGGTGGATGACTCGCCTCCTCCATCCTGCCGACGTAGAGCAGGCAGACGGCCAAGTTGACGCCCACCATCTCGTCCCGGATGCCGCTCTCTTCCATCTCCACGTGCAGGGCCCTCCACTTCCCCAGCGCGTCCTCATACTCCCCGTCCGCCATGTCTGCGAGCGCGTCGACGACCTTCTCCGCGATCTCGCTGCCCGCCCTGCCACCCGCGACGCACCTGCGCGCGGCCCCGACGTCGCCGAGGTGCAGCCAGACGAGGGCACGACTCACGGCGAGCTTTCCCCCATCCCCTCCAGCGAAGTCGTGTCCGCCGCCCGTAGCCCTTCTTCTCTTCTCGTCCTCGTCGCGATCCAGCGTGGTCAGGTGCTCCGCGGCGGCCGCCGGGTCGTCCATCTCGATCAGTGCGCCGGCGACGCGAACACCGAGGTCCGCGAGCCGCGCCTTCCAGAGCTCGGCCGCCGAGTGGTCGTGTGCGCGCGCCGCCTCCCTAGCCCCCGCCCGCGCCTCCCGCGCCAGGTCGTAGTACCCCGTCACGGCGCGCCGCGGGTCCTCGAACCCGATCGCCTGCAGCCGCACGCCGAGCACGCGCAGCTCCCAGGGCGCCAGATGGTGTTGCGGCGCGCCGGGTGCCGCGTCCGCGTAGTAGAACGCCGATCCCATGTCCTCCAGCGCTCGAGCCTCCTAGGTCATGATTTGGGGTCAGCAAAGGCCAGATCCCAGAGAAGGGCTTAGATGGGATCCCGCGAGGGCTCTCCATATTGTTCCCGGGAGTTCCGTACACAATGGGACAGTCCGGTACGAGACTAGGAGTTTTCGGAAAAGGCTTCGGAAAGAGGCGAAGAGCTTTCCGCGCACTCACCTGCGCCGCCAGCGCCGTCGCGTCTGCGAGGCATAAGCACGCGAGCCGCGTGTACAAAAGCTGAAAGATACGCGCATGGTCTGCGGGGTTGACGGCAGCGGGGCCGGGACTTCCGCTGCCGGTCAGCGCCTGCACAGCCGCGATGGCCGCCGCGCGGAAGTGGCCGCCCGCTAGCAGCTCCGGGATCGGCGCCTCGGGCGCGGGCTGCCGGGGCGAGTTGCGGAAGGGCGCCGGCACGGCGAGCGGCGAGAGCTGGTGGTAGATCTCGGGCTTCAAGAGGTAGGAGAAGTCCTTGGTTATCATCGCCGTCGCCGCGTGGCCGCTGCTCGATGTTGTTGAGGGCCGCGCCGGAGACCCGACAGGTGAGCGCCGCAACGAGGAGCTCGGCCGTGGGCTCGCCTGTCTGCTGGAGCTGAGGCGGGCTGCCACTTGCGGTGATAGGGGTGGTGCTCTGGAGAACGGCGTGTAAGTGAAGCATCAACCAATTAATTGCAGACAAGGGTGCTTAGTACTTACTCGTCTGCATCTAGTGGGCCCTTTGTTGACGATCTAGGCCGAGAGGCTATGGAGCGCAACATGTCAGCAATTATCATGGCGATGACTCTGAGGTCTCCATCGGAAAGAAAACTCTATTCCATATTATTTATTGTATTTTTACTCGACCCAAGGGGCGAGCAGCGGAAAGAGCTATTACGCCTGCTCCCTCCATTCCATTGAGCGGATCACACTGAAGGCAGTTTACTTCATCTCTTGGCATTGTTCTAGGTAGAGAAGGCAGCATGCACTCACATCTAGCGCCCGACTTGTTCCTTGAATGGCCTTTACCACCACCGATTTGCTGTGAATTGTCCATTGCTGTGTACAGAATCTATGACGAGCCGACCTTCACAGTTGAGCCTCCGGATGCTAAAGTCAACGCCTGCGACATTGAAACTTCGGCGGAAGTTCGGCTAAACTGCACAAGTGGCGTCTCTTCTCTCCCATCTCCCCACTACCCCTTCCCCTTTCTCCCACTACATATGCTCGTTCAGAATCCACGGCTGTAGGCTTCCCAGGTCTTTCGTTCAATGATGGGACAACTCGGCACTACGTAGATCTCGCGGACAGCCTCTTTCATGCCTCCCATCAGTCTCAGCCAGCCAATTTGGTCACTGTCAAACCCGGGTTCCTCGAATTGGTCAGCGGTCCAAGCGCCTCTGCCTTCTTCAGCTGGAAAGCCGGGTTCCCAGCGAAAATATCTCAGGAGTTGAATGCGCCCGTCCGAGAGGGACAGGAAGTCGGAGAGGTATGAGCGCTCAAATAGGTCCATGGCACGAAGAATGGCAGCTCTGAGGGTGTTGTATTCGCCAACCATCATCGCATAGACTTTTGGCGAGGGGTAATGGGGCTTTCTTCGAATGTATCGACAAATGACTTTGTACGAAGCATGCTTGGTTGACTGTACTGGGTCATTATAAGCTGCGGCTACCCTCTCGACCAATGCGGATGGGTAAATGTCGAACAACTCCCTGATGCGCTCGGTTTGGTCAGGAAGACCGGGGTATGAAGTCTTCAGTCTTTTGATTCGGTCGACAGGATACTCAGCGACAGATGAATCAGGGCGTGCTCTTTTGATTTGCACCGGGAAAGGAGCGGGCCGAGGTATTAGCAACCACGAGTCCAGCACCGGACTAGGGACCGCAGCGGCCGCCGACGGCTGCGTACCATCCATCATGTAGGACACAACGAACGGGAGTAGAGGTGCGTGGGGTCATATGCAGGTATGGTTTGATCACGCTGGGAATAAAGGCGTCAGAATATTTGTCCTGGGTGGGCGAACGAGACTGGCTGTGTTTATACTCACGTACCAGGAATTCAGTCTTGCAGATATACTGAGTCGGACAAGTGCATATCAGTGCAAAATACCAGAGAAAAGGTGTATGAGAGTGTCAAAGGATCAGAATAGGAGAAGCCCTGCTGCTGGGAAGGCTGCGGAAAGTCTTGCTATTGAGGCAAGCCAGGTGGAGTGGGATGGATTTTCTTTTCTCACAGAAAATTAAGCAAAAAGTAACATCGCTAACCCCTTATTCGCTTTGACACGCATATGTAGCACAACTGGACGGGTCTCCGACATCATAGCTAACACAGAATTCAGAATTTATGGGGAGTTATTCAGGAGGCATCGACACTCTAGGTCTGAAGCCCTAAAAGCCTATTCACGATCAAAACTCTCCCACCCCGGGGAAGAAATCCATCTGAGGATCTACTGAACGACCAAATGACCTCCCATGGTGTTCCTCTTCACACCCTAGCCACAAAGCCTCGTTCACTCCACCCTCACAACATCACGCGATGACTTCAGTCTTGGAACGGCCCGGCTGGCCACTACACGAACGCTCTGGATGTGATGCGACCTTTACTGAAGGCTCTACACAGCAGTTCCACGGAGTTTTTCTTTCGTTTTCCTATGTGCCATTGAGCTTTCAGCATCCAGGTTCATGGACATATCTCGCCCCCCCCCCCCCCGG
The DNA here is from genome assembly GCA_004155935.1 of Monosporascus sp. GIB2. Classification (NCBI taxonomy): domain Eukaryota; kingdom Fungi; phylum Ascomycota; class Sordariomycetes; order Xylariales; genus Monosporascus; species Monosporascus sp. GIB2. The sequence continues at coordinate 306,105 of QJNV01000907.1, read as the reverse complement.
CGGCAACCTCTCCTTATGAGTCGACTGCCGGTAGTTGACACTCTATAGCCCTAGCCCCTGATAGTCGATACACTATAGCCCTAGTCTTATGCAAAGCGTTCTCTTCATATAGCCTGCTGACTTTTCACCTTTCCTTCAATCTTCTTCTTGTCAGCATCCAGGTACATGGGTACATAACGCACCTGCGGCTGCAATCGGTCCTTTTGTCGCGACTGCCGGCAGTCGACACACTATAGTGCAAGTCCTATCCAGAACGTTCTCTTCTCATATATATATATATACATACTAAGCTTGCGAGCATCTCCTCTCACCTCGTTTTCTGAACATCTACATACGCATACTTCTAAACACACACACTCACTGACACACTCACTCTTCTATACCCAAACACTTCCACATACACACATAGCTTGTTAGAGTTTGGAGGTAACCCACAGGGCTTCAACCTCCAAGTGATCCTCCGTGTTCTCCTCCGTGTTCTCTTTCATCTACGCCGGTACTCTCAGGAATTACTATTCCAGGTCATAACTCCAACCAGTCACTGAGAGGGCATACCATCAATAGCTTAGATACTCCAACCAACGGTAACTGTTTTGCTGCAGCCTTCAAGGCAATTCCAGTCGCGGCGGTCGATGCAGGCACGACAGTCCCTTGCGAATCTACCTATCTCGCAGCTTCGACAAAAGATATATTCCGATCAAGAAGAAGTGCCTTTGAGAACACTGCTTTGACTAACTCCCTTCCCAAAAGCCTCTTCTTTCTTTTCCCTAGATGGACTATTCCCCTCCACAGAGCTATCAAAGGCAACGCTCGGGCCATCATGTGCATAACCATGCCGCTTCCAGTCAGCCAGGCGTTCTACATGGCAGCTAGTCGTTGTAGGAAAGGAGGTGTGACAACTTATCTAACCGATGACTCCGGGTTATTTTTCCGGAACCCAACAGGCGCTCTTTGCGTATGGTTTCAGTCGTCTGCCTCTCTGACATTCAACTCGGATGCATCTCGCCTGAGCGATGCGATAAGAATTAGCACTTAACCCGGTCACCGTTTCTTACCACCCGGATGTCATGTCGGAATGGCACTAGACGAATTGCGAGTCGCCTCTGTCACAATCTGCCTCAAGACCATCAGGGGGTTAACACGACATGTCAAAGATACTTACGCCACTTTCCTGTTAGCGTATCTTGCCTATCATCCTCTCTGGTTTTCCCTAATGTTGTCCCTTGGCTGTTTTCGAGACTTATCTGCTTTGTCAACTCTCTACCTACCGTTGTTTCTTGCTAGTTGTTTACACTTGTTTGTTAACTTTTGTTTGTTAACTCTACACCTACTGTTGCCTCTTGCCTGCCGTCAACATTTGTTTGTCAACTTTATCCACTGTTGTGTCTTGACTGTCGATGACACATCATGTTCCGACACCTATCCATTACGATCTCTTGGCTCTCATCGTCTCGTATGTCACCGACGTTGACCCATCTCGACATTTCCTCATTATCTCTTGCCTGTCGTCGGCGCTTGCTTGTTCAGCTCCTAGCTTTTATAGCCTCTTGCCAGTCATTGAGACGTACCTATAGTCAACTTTTGGCTGTCATCTTTTCCTGACTGCCATCTTTTCTGTGTGTTATCCTTCCTATCTGTTGCTGACACTTATACATCTCAACTCTTGGCTATGTCATCGCCTCTTGTCTATTGTCGACGCTGACCTATATCTGGTCTTAGTTCTCATAGCCTCCTATCTGTAGTCGACATTGGCCTATCTCGGCTTTGGTTTTTATCGTCTCCTACCTGTTGTGGAGTCGGCTATTTGAATCCCCTTACCCATCGTCGTTGTCTGCCTGCTTCAGCTTTTGCTGTTATATTCTTCAACCCGTCGTTAACATTGACCCATTTCGATATTCGTCTTCCGTCAACCCTTCCCTGTAATCCCCCCTCCTCTGTCGCTTACGTTACACCCGTTATCAATTTTTGGCTGATCGCATCTTTTACCTATCTTCGACTTTGGGCGGTCATAAAAACTGACCCATTTGACTTTTGCCTGTCGTTGAATGTTGGGTATTGTCAATCTCCTATCACCGAACACTCCCTCCTGTCGACAAGAAACCACCCCTATCACCAAAAAACACACCAAGCGACACTTCCTATCACGGCAAACCCTTTCCTGCGGCTTGAGGAGACAATATGGACTAGTAAACCTGGTCCAGCAGTAAAGCGAACCGATATAACCTCCTTGCGGCGGAGCTTCCCATCGCCCTGGGAAAGCAGATCCTTTGGAACTCTGCAGTCTCTTAGGGGAATTAGGTAAGATATCAGCATTTCCTCATTGTCCTGCTCGTACTAACTCGAGCATAGCAGTATTCAGCTTCGTTCCAAGGACCTGCCACCCAACTCGACTGACCAATCCTTGCGGCTCCCGGTTCTAGAATTTCCGACTGCGGCTCGGTATATAGCAAGCATTCCTTTAGTCAAGATCATGTTGAGGGTTTCGTATCGATTACTACGTATAATACAGCCCACTGACGGCTATCCAGGAAAGCGATACCATTTACGTTGCTGCTCAGGATGCTGTGCGAACCCCTGGGTGCAGCAGCTCCAAGTAAAGTGGCACAACGGATACCAACGCACCGGCGGAGTGGTCCGTTACTCCGTCTGCAATGGACCTCCAGCGGCGAGCTTTATTACCCTTACACCACGAGGACGACCCGGACGCCCTAGAGACTCGGCTTGATGTCGGAGCGCCGTGGTCCCATCTTGCACAGGAGCATGAATTTCCTCTCACCGCACCCCAAATCTTCTGCACCTTATCGGTCATCCCCTCCGGCCGAGAGAGCTATAAGTCAAATATCAGCGCGCAGCAGCATGCTTTAGCAGGCTTTCTGCCGCCGCTACGGGGATCTCCTATGAGATACCAACGGCATCCGCCTTAGCACAATCAGCATCGCTTGCAGCGGCTCCCTCTCTGCTGCCGAGCACCACGACTTTGCTGCGCCTGTCGTCGCATTCTTGTTCTCGCTCTTCAGCACTGTTGGCGGTACTATCGTTCATGCCCCCGTGGTCGCCGCCGGTGCCTCCGCAATTGCTACCTGTGCGGTCTCTGCTCTTGCCGGCGTTGGCGTTGCTCCTGCTCTTGCTGTCGCCGACCCCACCGCCCCTCTCGCCTTGGACCCCGCCGCTCCTGTCTTGCGCCCCTGGCTTTGGACCATAACCACCTCCTATCACTACAAACCCCTCCTCTCAACAGTGGGGTCAAGAGACTCCGTAACGGGGCTTTCGGCCCCCGAGAGAAAGTCGAGACTCATAAGCACCAACGGATAGCGCTTACTTAAGGGGCTCGGCGGCTGGAGGACGCTCTGGCCTCCCAGTGCTGCCGGAACAACCCGAGTATCTGCCCTGTCCGCCTAGCACTCCCGAAAAGCAGCAGCCGGCCAAGACAGGGTCCAGAACGGCACTCCGAATCGTCATCAGGTCGACGACGGCAATAGAAACAAACCATCGGCCCCATTGCAGCTCTGGGTCCGAAGTCACAGGGATTCGACGATGCCGAGGAGCTTTCCTCATCTCCCTCGAAAAAAATGTGGCAGTCTGCGGGCTTCTACCAAACAGCCTCAAGTCACCATCGAGTCGGCGGACGGGGAACCTCCAATGTCAGCGGAAAGGCGCCGGCGTAGCTCTCGCTTGGCAACCACGATGTGCAAGCGGTGTACCCATTATGTGCCCAGAGGATTGCAAAGATTCGGATGATGGCTCCGAGGCGAAGAAGCGCTGAGGAATTCGTAACAGGCACTTCGCAATCAAGCGATCGCTAAGCCGCGGATATTCGCACCGCAGCTGCAAAGACTCGCTGCACAATTCGGCCATCTCCTCCGAGGTTTTCGACGACCTTTCCTCTCACCATATACCTCCTCCTATCACCCACACCTTCGTGGCGGAAGGCGAAGGGCTACGACATCCAAAGCCTTTCGGTCGAGGGGACCGTCCGCTCTCGGGGCCTGATGTGACCTGGAAAGGATCTGACCGACAGTATGGACGCCCACCATGATGCTATCATAAGACACGTTCAGCATCTCCTCTCACCATAAAACCTCCTAGCTCTCCTTGCTCTCTACCCAGCGGAGGGGGCTGGAAGACTGGTACTCTACCGGCTTTAAGGATTACCGGCTGGAAGATAGGCTACGAAAGCTGGGGGGCAGGCATTTGGTTTCACATGGCACTAAAGTTGCTCTCTACGGTGCCCCGCCCAGTGCACTCAGGAGTTTTCATCGGATGGCACGCTGGCCAGCGTTGAGGAACAACGCCTCGTAAATCCGGAGGTCAAAGCCGCCAAGGGCTGGACGCCCAAGAAGAAGACAACGGAGGCGGCTGGCGACGGCGACGGTGATACTGGGATGTATGGCCGCCCAACTGTCGCCGCCGTTTCCTCTCACGATCGGGCACTTCCTCTCATCGCCACGCGCCTTGCGCTACGAGGAACCATTCCTTGACTCGGAGTTCAACCTACCGGATTCAACTAACCCCCTGCATAACCCCTCGATCAGAGTCAGGGTGGGGATGTCCGGTGTCGAGTCGGAGCCGGAGCTCCCCAGTGGTGACGAAGAGCCGGCTGGTGAGGAGTTGTTGGTGGCCTGTCTACGGCAATCCCGCTGACCTTTCTCCAGTTCTGGCATTCTACATGTTGATGTTTGCCCCGTTCACCCGCCCACCCGTTCGGGACACGGCTAGGCCACTGCCAGTCAGATACACGACTGTCAGAGTTAGCTCGCAACTAGCAGCCCGACTGCTAAGCCGCAAAGAACGCCGGCCAAGGAGGCCTCCGGCTGACGAAGACGAAATCGGGATTCGACCCTCCTGAGGTCTCCTTTATACTTCAGCAGGGGTTCAGGTGGAATCATCTATTCATGTTTGAAGTGAAGAGAACAAGCGGAACTTCGGAAGACCGCTGCTGGACATTTGGAAATATTTGTCCGGGGAGGTCTGGGACCACTCTGTATTACGGAGCAGCCGAGAGAGGCCGATGACGAGCCTATAATTCGCCTACACTTCGCTAGTCGTCGGCCCGGATACGCGACCCGGCGATGGACTCCTACACAAGTAGCACCGCCTCAAGGCCGAGGTTTCGGTGTCCAGCATCAAGACAACCCATGCAATTCGGCACCCCCTCCTTTCAACCAAGCATCCTATCAATCGATAGCTTCAAAGCCGAGATTTCATTCTCAAGCATCAAGACTATCCATTTAATTTGACGCCTTTTCCTTCAATCAAACCTCCTATCAATTATACCCGCCGTCGAACGACGCCTCGAACAGGCGAAGTATAAACGCCCCCACCCTTACAGGCGCAACGAGCAAGCTTAAGAACCATAAGCCCAAGAAGGGAGAGGCTTCGCAGCACCGTTCTCCGTGCCCCTCCTATCTCCCGGGGCCGAGCATCCCCTGACAAGTCTCAGATGAGAAGGTGCAAAGCGTTCTGCAATATTGGGAGACAAGAAAGGGCAGTCTGGAAAACTGATCTGTAACTGCCATCTGGAGTCCCTGTCATCCCAGAGGCGGTCTTGGAAACTGCTGGAGCGTTCTTGCAGCCCCTCGTCATGTCCCTCCCAGAGCCGACCACTATGTTTCAGCCCATAGATGCCGCAGCCAGCCACATAGACAAATCTCACCAGGGCCTAAGCAGCACCATTCCGACGAGGCCTTGCGCTGGTCGTCACCAGAGCGATCAGCAAATGGTACAAGGAAGCGTTACATAGGTTAGAGTTCTGCTCAGATCTGTCTGCCTTCCCTTCCTCTCACCGTCCTTTTCCTTTCATCAATTATTTTCCTCTCACCACTTCCCGCGCCCGCCCTTTAGGCTCAGCGTGAGGTTAAGGTGAAGTTGGGCATCTCAAATGAGTTCCCAGGCGAACCCCTGGGCTAAGGGCTATCGATCTTCCGACATCCCGGACGATAGAAACGTCTCTTTGTTCGTTCAGAACATCCCGTCGGAGCATTCTTATCCCGAATTTTTTCCTATCACCAACATCCCGACGAAGAGAATGTCTCTCTGTTCGCACAGAACATCCCATCGGACTTTTCCTATCACCAACTGTTCCTATCACGAAATTTTGACATCTTTCGGTGATGCCAAAAAGGTATTGGCAACCCATATCAGGTCCTCAGCTGACGGGCATGCACAGCAGCCGCAGCCTTTCGCACGACAGGCTCGAAGATTCGATCTGTTGTGCCAAGGTCACCTTCTGCACAAGAAAGGGGGCAGAGAGGTTGCACGACCAGAACTCCGCCGGCGAGATCGCTATTCGCGGCCATTGGTTAGGCAGCGGCTACCAGAAGGAATGTGAGAAGGTGTAAGGCGCCATCTTCCTGTCACGTGCTCCTTTTCCTACCACCCAGAACCCTCCTGTCACCATTTTTAATTTTCCTTTTGCCCACCTGTGGAGAATCCTCGCAAGGAGGATCCTCCCAACGTAGTACCCACCAACGGACCCCCTCGACAAAGAGCGCCGATACAAGACGGAGGACGGTACTTGGTTCCTTGTCATTGCTTTTCCTATCAACAATGTTACTAGGCAACCCGAACTTACGGGAAACCATCATCTTCTGGAGCCAACTCGCGAGAGTCTACGCGGAAGACCTGGGCCCCGATCATCTTGGCGGCATGCTCCAGGGTCTCTTTGCCAAGCTTGACTTGAAAGAGGAAGATGTCGAATTCGACCTCTCCGAGGAGCAGCAAAGCGTTATGGACCAGGCCATATTACTGTTTAATAAAAAGCTCAAGATCTAGACACTAATGGTTGCGGGACAATTCCGACGCGGCATTGGGCAGGTAATCTTGACTTCGTCCACAATCCTTTCTATCAGAGTCAGGGCTGGCGGATGCCAGAAGCCGAGTCCGAGCCCGAGGAGGAACTAGAGCTGGAGCAGTCAGCGTCATCAAGGATACTCCGGACATAGAGCGCAACGGCTGGTGCTTCACTGACGGCGTTGGCAAGATCTCGTTCAACCTCACTAACAATAATGGCATGGAACTGAAGATATTCAACAAAGGTCACGCGCCACCCGCCTTTGAATTCCGACTTGGGGGCAGCAATGGCCTATTGGTGGCGTGGCCCAAAAGCATTCCAACCGGCCCACCCCTTTGAAGTTGAACCAGACGAGCAGGATGGTCCAAGGGAGCCTCCGATGAGTTGGAGTTCGGTTCGGATTTTTAGGATGGTCTGCCTCCTTCTCCTTTCACCATTCTCCCCCTTTCACCATTGGCGTGGCCCTGCCATCCGCAAAGCAAAGAATGACACCAGAGAACCGCACCATCGCCTTCGCCAAGAAGCAGCTCGATGAGGCCACATCGTCCCGCACACGAGCGGGGCGTGGTTGGCAGAGGTTCTGGGCCAAATCCTAGGGAATCTGGCTTCGCTCGAAGAGCTCTACATAGCCTACCAGCCTCCCCAGGCGGTACCTGCAAGCTGAAGAAGGATGGCTTTGGTCTCCTGGAAGGGTTGGAGTACGTCCGGGCCGACCCATTGAACAGAATGCTATCAGATCCTAGGTGATCTCACATGCCTCGGTGAGTTTCCTCTTCGATACTGATGAGCATTATTATAGACTTATGGATCCGAGTTTTCTATGCTTGACACCGCCTTCAGGGAAGACAGATGTTGGTCTCCTCCCCTCCTGTCACCACTTTCCTCCTTTCACCACCATCCTGTCGACATCCGTCAGCTTTGAAGGAGAATTCGACGGCGAAGACGTCTAATGACCCCTTCCTATCAACAACCATCCTCCTATCACCAAGCGCTCGGCGCTATCACTTTCGGTACGGCTCTTCAAACTTACTAACATCCGCAAATTCGCTCCGCCGCTTCAGCACAGCGCAAGCATGTGGCCCACCCCACCGCCCACATCCTGTGATGATTCGACAACTACTCTTACCACGGCTCGCCTATGAGCGGCCCCTCCTATCAACCAACACCTCCTGCCAACCCCCCATTTCCTGCCAGCCACCGGCAGCTCCCGCCGCCAAGGAGCAGCTCTCCGAGGCCCTCGTCCCGCACGAGCAGGGCATCGTCGCAAAGGACAACGTCCTACTTGTGCAGGGCGTGGTTGGCAAGGGGGTCGGTGCCCCTGTCGATGTCGGCGCCGGTGCCGCTCCTGCCGTTGCCGTTGCTGCCGTGGCCCTGGTTCTCGTCGCCTCGGCACCTGTGTTCGTCCCTGGCGCCCTTGGAATTGCGGTTCCTTCCGCCGCTGGCATCCGACAATCCTTCCTCGAGAAGGTGCATGCTGCCGCCACGGCCTCCATCGCCGAGAAGGAGGAGAAGAAGAGGGAGGGCAAGGACGAGGACAGGGGCGGGGCGGCCGACGACCTGCTCGTGGACGCCTCGGTGCTGCCTGCCGCCCCCGCCGCCATCGCGGCGCATCTGCCGTCGATGGCGGTACTTGTGTCTATGAAGATGGGCTCTATGGTGAGAAATAGGGCCTCTTTCCTGTCAACAGCGCCCGCAGCAGCATCAGTGGCTGCGCCTCCGCAGTAGAGTTCGTTGAGAACGTGGGTGTTCTCCTCTCACCGTAGCCCTCCTGTCACCGGAATCTTTCCTCTCACCCAAAATCCCTCCTCTCAACAACAACCACCGTCGGTGCGAATCCTGGCTGGGGCCAGACCTACGGCTAACCCAAGGGCTAGACCAACGGTCTGGCAAATGGTCTGACAAATGGCCAGCCTAATGGCCAAAACACCGGCCAAGCAACTTCGCCGATGGCTATCGAGGAGAGCGATACGATTTATGTCGCGGGTCAGGACGTTGTGCGGACTCCTGGTAGCACCCCCCTTGGGCCCCAACGACTGGAGCATGGAATTCCCTCTGAGCGGCGCTTCCGGCTGTACCGCAACGACCGACTCTGTTCACGATGACGTCCAAAGCCTGCCGGATGCTAGTGCCGCTGGGCGACTGGACGAGGCACCGGCCGCAGCCTCTGATTTTTCGAGTTGCACAAGTGGATTCAATTCGACCCAGACGCAGATAGAGGCCTCCTATCAACATTACCCCTCCCATCAACACCCCCGTCCAAAGTCGCAAAGTCGCAAAGCGCAAAGCAGAAAGCTGATACGCAAGGGCAACATCCCGGGGAAAAGACCCGGCGGGCAAAGCCCAGATGGCGGCAGATGATACAAAGCTGCCAAGCGCAAAGCAGGGAAGTCTGCTGCGCGAGTTGCGAGTATAACTCGCAAGCAGCCAAGTGTTCCTTTAAGACTGCTTAGATTTGTACGTATCCGTGTGTTTTTGTATTCATATATTTGTCCCCTCATATACTAACTCGTACGAAGCCGTGCCGAACACTTCCGGGAGTGGTACCATACCGGCTATTTGTACGAAGACCAACTATCGTAAGCACCTTCGTACGATTACCACAGCCCAGTGGAAAGCTTTGAGTACGTCAATCACGGGAGCAAACAAGGACAACATAGGAAGGTTGTCAGTTCCCACCTTGACAAGAAGAGGACCATGTGGCACGACCATATCTACCGCGGCGAAAGAAGACTCCAGTGGCACTTTCGACTTGTCGGGTTTCCTGGCAACATACCCCTCCTGCCACCATCATCGCACTCATAGCCCCAATGCTCATGCCTTGGAAATCATTAGGAAGGCACAGGATGCGGCGCATGCCAAGACCTCCTCTCAACATTACCCCTCCTATCAACATCCCCCTCCGGAGATGCCGAGCGCAAGGCAGAAAAGCTGATGCGCAAGGCTAACATCCCTCAGGGAGCGGGCGAGCGGACCCCAAAGCTACACTTACAACCCGCAAGGCAGGAAAGCCAAAGCACGGGAACAGGTGAATACGACGTCGAGAAGGTCGTCAATTCCCGCCTGGACAAGAGAAAGGGAGCCATGTGGCTCGACCAAATCTTCCACGGCGAACAAAGACTCGAGCATCAGTCTTGGTTTCTTGATTTCCTGTCAACAACCCTCCTCCTATCAACATCCACCCCGAAGTACTTGCGGGGAGGCTGTTTTGTCTCGAAGATCTGGAAGGGAACAGATCTGGAAGTCTTCGGTTTCCGAGGGACACAGCGGCCTCACGGACTTCAACAAGGTCCCTTTCCTATCAACAACACTCCCCTCCTGTCAACATTATCTCCCTCTTCAGGAGGCAGGATTCTCTCCTATGTCTCAGCTTCGTTCGCGGTCCCCGGAGGGGACAGCGACCAGGTTGTTCCGCTCGTTGCTCCCACAGGGCTAGCACGTTGACCTTGTTGAGAAACTCCCTAACCGGGATTTCTCACCGACGGCGCCGAGGGCTGCCTCTGCGGGACATGACGCGGCGAGTCCGTTCAGGTGGTCTACCTAGTCATGTCTGTGGGGCTGCCCAGCCAACACGCCTTCTCTGGTCCCGGTACCTCCTGTCCTTACTGGCAACTGGTGAGCCAAAGGATGGGCCGCACACGAAGCCGTCTTCGGTGCGGTGTCGTCCGGATCCAGGCATCCGAGGAGGCCGTCGCCGACGATACGCCTGCCGGACCCGCAACCCGGGGATGCAAGGCCCGCCCCTAAGAAGCCGGTCACCCGATCCATGCCCGCTGTTGCCGGCGCTTCTTCGCTCAACCGCAAGGGTGGAGTGGAGACCGGCACTCATTCCCGACCAGTTCCAGCCGAAGCAGTGGTGGCCAAAACCTCCATGGCTATGCAGAATGTGAGTGGACTGGGAAACCTCACTGTTTGATCCCAGAAGCTAATGTAACAGCAGGGAAAAACGACCTAAGCATCTCGAAATGGGGGTTGCTGGAGACGCAGGGCCCGTATGCGATGAACATCCGAGATCGCCTCCTACACCGACAGTAAACTGAAGACCCTAGTTTCCCACGATACAGGGCCACGATAACACTTTCCAACTCGGGGGAAGACGGAGAAGAACAGACACGGGAGCGGGCTCATAATAGGATGTGGAAAACCTTCCCGGACCGGAATTTCCTATCACCATCAATGGCCAGTTCTACCTGATTCGGATATCCAAGGTCGGTGACTGAAACTTGCTTGAAAATTCCACGCATGGAGACTGGTTGTCCTTCATCAAGAGGGCAAGAAGACACGACCGAACCAGGGAACCGCACTCTGTTAAGGGAATGATGGAGTATAACGGATTGAGGCTTTGAATACGAGGCGGCATTACACGGTCAGAGACAAGAGGAGGCACACGGAACATTTAGCGGCGGCTGTCACTGAGGGCATTGCCGCCGTAGTGGTCGATGGGAACTGCAGAGATGGCGGATTTCAGACTCTAAACCGCGTCGCCAATAGTTCAATAGCCCTCTCAATTTGGGAGCGCTATCGAAATATCACAGTAGAATTAGTGCGGACGAGTAGAGACAATACACTGTAGTTGATAGGGGCTTTGCACGACGGAAGTGCCACATTGGGTTGACAGGATGATCGAAGTACCGCTTTACCCTGTCTTGAAGGTTGGACTCGCATAATAATTTATCTAACTTCATCGTCGCCACCGGTTCTATAATATGTAGGCTAGGCGCGAGTTCCGTGGCTTCTGCAACTCAGAACCCAACACAAAGCACCACCATAGAGAATGCACCATCACCCTTCCGCATTGCCGCGTCCCCGCAACCTTTACTAACTACAGGTCGCAAATAACAACGGCTCCTAATCCTGGGGGAAAGAGGGGTCTCATTGGCCTTGCTGACGAAGAGCTAGCCCAACTCAGCTTCTGCAGCCACTGCTGACATTCCATTTCCTTCAGCCACCGAGCGAGCTTTGAGCTTCAGTAGCATGCACCAGCAGGGGTTCGTTAGCGCGAGGCTTTTTCCTCAGGCTCTCCCGCGTTTCGGGCTAGTGATCGTCAGGTCCTCGGGAGTCGGCGCGGGGCCCTTCTAGGGCAGCGAGAAAAGGGGGAACGCCTCGAACGTGTTGCCGCATATTCTTCGTCTATTTCCTACAGACTAGTCGTGTCGTTAACGGTGGTCGAGACCTTGTGTTCGGTCAATAATTGTAATGCCATGTAGAACTGGACTGAATGGGCTATCGGCCGTCTGGGGGAGGGGCTACAGATGATAAGCTGCGGTGCTAGGTCGATGTAGGTTAGGTAATACTTCATTGATGTGGCTGGAGATTTGGAAAGGGATTCCAGCCAATGGGGGCTTCGTACTACGTATGTGCATAGCGTAATAATAAGCGGGTGCGAGATCTTGTGGCAGCGGGGCTCAGGGTCTGATTTAAACCCTTTCCAGAACACTAGAGATGCCTCAAAGTATAAAAATACAAGCAGCCTTTCCCGTTTGAGTCGCCATTGGTAGCTAACCATGCAATGCCATGTCTCTTCTCCATGGGCGGTCCATGTCTCCTGCTGCTGCGGCTGCTAGGGTCTATGTGCAAATCAGTGGTGATGGGTCGTCGGTCTAGGTTCAGCTTAGCCCCTGAACACTGCCGCTTTAATTTTACTTAGGTATCCCCTACCAGAATAATCCTCCCGTCCGTCAAGCCGTCCTTTCCGTGACCACGAAGGGTTTCGTTGCCTTATACTGTATTCATATGCCGTCCGCTCCTTTGGTTATACACGAACTGCAGCTTGTGAAACACGGAGTTGCAAACTGGTGTCGAGCAAATCAAAGAGAAGAAGCCACGAGGGCGTAGTAGAGGATAATCGACGAGAGCCTGACCGAACGTGCCAACACACACAATCTCCGGAATCCCGTCCTATCAATCAGAGTTGCTCTATTAGTTTACCCAAGCGATATAGAGTCCGTATACCAACGTCTTCGACAAAATGCAGCTACCGACCATGGCTCTCTCCTCTACCCTCCTCTCCTTATTAGCCCTTCTTCCACAAACGCCCGTCGTCGGTGCGACTGCGGCCCGAGCCGAGTGCGTCCACGCGCGGGGCGAGGCCTTCGCCGAGGCCGCTGCGTGCGGCGACAAGGGCTCGCTGCGGAATTGCTTCGATACCTCGCCGAGCTACGTCCCGCAAGACCTCCTGGAGCGATGCTTCGAGAGGGCCGGGTGCACGCCGGAGGAGGCGGTGATCGAGGCGGGCTTTATTGTGAAGCAGTGCGACGACGGGGAAAAGCGTGGCCCAGAAGCCGAGCTGCGAAGGCGTGGTTTTCCCATGTCGATGCCAGGTACGCCACTATAATACTCGGTTGCTACTTCGTACATTGACTTCCATCCCAAAAATGGTCCACGGAGGAAACCACAGCACTTCTGAAGATGGCGTTGTTCTAATATTCCTTCTCTATTCTAGCTACGATGACGATGCCCCTCGTAGTAGGCCGGCAAGGCGCGACGACGACGGCGGCGCCCCCGTTGCAGTTCCAGCCGGCGATCCAGTGCAGCAGCAACATCGTGATAACGACGCAGTCGTGCCCCGTGCAGTCGACGGGCACGGCGTCGGGCCAGCAGCTGGAATGCTTCGACGCGCCCTCGACGACGCAGGTGTGCAAGGCCGAGAACATCTGCATGAAGGACAAGACCGGGGTCGACATCTGCATGAAGCGTGTCGACAGCATCACGGGCAGCGCCCTGGTCTTCACCATCATCCTCGCTATCGTCTTCGCCGGCGGGTTCGCCACGCTCATCGCCCTCTGCGTCCGGGACAAGCGCGCCGAGAGGCGCCAGGCGGCGCAGAAGGAGGCCGCCGCCATCGCTAAGGCCAACGTCGTCGAGACCTCGGCCGCGCCCACGGGGCCCCGGCGTCCGCTGCGGACCCCTAGCGCTGGCAGCCAACGGGCCGGCGGCGACCCCTTCAACGACCCCAGCAGGATGGGTTAGTAGAGCGGCAGCGGTGTGAAATTCGTTCGATTGGGGGCGAGAGAAGTGGGGTCCAGACATCGTTGTTAAAACTGCTCATGCGGTGTCTTAAGACATCCCGAGCCTGTTTTGCCGGGGAGGGGAGGAGAGGGATCGTGTCTCACCTTTAGCCAGACGTCGAAAAATGGAGTTGAAATAGACCGGAGAAACGGAAACCTTTTAAGCCAAAAGATCTTTTTATTTTGATACCTCATGCATCGGCGTTTGCACGCTATATAGTTTAATTCAGGTTTCGGGGTCATGGGACATTCTTCCTTTCTCCTGGCTCTTCCTCGAAGCGTCCACTGGGGGTCTCTGGTAGTGAATGACGACTAGTATGACACGAGTTTATGTGATTTATCGGATCGAGGCTAATGTGCGTAGCCCTCCGCCGCGACGTCGCATTCCTTGCCCACAGCCCCTATATGCACATTTGTCTCTCAAGGTTGCTGAAGGTTTTCGCAACGTTGCCAGACCAGCGCCGTCACACCAAGTCCATAGCAGGACTCGCCCGTTGCACAGCATACAATCTGTCCGTGCCAGCATGCATTGCTAATCTTGCCGCACCATCCAGCAGCAGAGGGAAATCCCTGATCCCAGGTGGCCTCTAATACATCACACGTGGCGCTCTGTGCGGTATTGATAGTGTCACCTTCGGCAAGCCAGTTCAATCCGTCCAGGCCGAGAAGTATGTCTATGAATTAACGGGCTGTCGAGGTTCTGGGTCGGATGAATGTGCTCATTAGACCCGAAGTGTCCCTTGGTCCTAATATCACCTATTAGGAAGCACTTTCGCTGGGGGCCCTGTGTCCCCTACAGACCGGATACCACTGTTGGGCTACTACGGGCACAACTCCACGACCCACCTTTCGACCAAGGCAGCCGCGACTCAACCCTGCACCAATGCATGGACCAAGGATCCTCGCAGCAGAGACGCAAGATATGGGGCGCAGTGCCGCAAGTCTTGGCTCTTAAAAGGGGCGAGAGATTTATCCTCCAACTATCGTCGACGGGGCAACCCCTTCGGCACCAACCCTCCAGAGTTGATGCCACCAGATGACGACGCAATACTTAATGTTTGGATGTAAGAACTCGCCTCTAGAAGGGGATCGGACGTCCACTGCCGGTAAATTGTGGAACGACTGCCCCAGCATAGCATGAAGGGAGAACGAGGCGGCAGCTTTCAGAGGTTGATGGCTATTTAGAGGCCTGAAGGTAGGCGATGCTTCCTGAAAGCCATCCCAGCTGCTCTGTTCATCGGAAACTAAAGGTGGAAATACCCATCTTATCCGGATCTTGTACCATCAAGCCGATTGAATTTCCGATTCCAACTAGACGAATCAGTAAAGACAATGGTCATAAAAGGTCGCGTTGCTTTTGCCAGTACGGAAGCTCTGCAGCAGAAAAAGGCGGAACGGACGGGAGCATGGCGCGTCTCACAGAAAAGGAGTAAGGAACAGACCTGTGCCTTAGTTTCCGTGACCGAAGCTCTCTCTCGATCGGTCTGCTCACCAGTCAAGTTGCATTGCCCGACAAGCGAAGAAGAGATCCTTAAATGCATGCCAAAAAGAAGCTCCAACGCATTTCGGACTCCGCCGGCAGAAGCAATGCATGGCCCTGACACGCTGGCGCTTCTGGGATCAGGCTCCCCTCTGAAGCGAGGGACTATACGCCCTGGACTATCCAGAAGCATGTTATTGGCAGATCCAACGTGACGTTCCTGTTTCCCCAGCCATGTCGAATGTGCCGGGATTCAGCACGTGGCGCTGTGGCACCGATGGAGACAAAACGGTTCTCTCAGCGACATCGTGGGGGTCGATCCCTTTTTTCCAATCACTCGTAGATCGCTTATAAACACCGATGAACCTAGCAGGCCCTATGCCTGTCTGAAGGGTGATAGAATGATATAGTGCTCTACCTGAAGGGGAAGGCGTAGCGCGGCCTCTCGTTCACTTCTCGGTTAAATGATGATGTTAGTCGACCTCGCTACTGTCATGGTTCTCGGAGATCTCCGTGGGAGGAGCTAGGAAGAGGACGGTGCTGTTGTAAGTGTTTAGTCCATCAACATGTTTCCCTCCCTGCGAAGACATATGTTACAGGGAGACCTGGCACCGATTACCACGAGGCACACTAACCTGACCCGGTCCCGCAGCTATAACGGCAACCGCCTGCTCGGCGTTGGAGCCGAGGTGATGATTACGGAGCCAATGGCACTCGATGACACCCGCGATATAATGCCACGGCGGCCCACAAAGGTGGCAAGACTAGTTGCGACAAGAGAAGGTGACCCGAGGCGCAGAGGCTCAGTCCGTCCAACTACATACAGCACGAATAGGAAGCGTGATGCTTCAGAGTGGACGGCGAGTCGTAGATGTTCATAATTCTGAGCCGCGACATACATTGGGAGCCAGATTAAGCCAATTTCCGCCTACCTAGCCAGTAGCCCCTGCTTGCAGTGAAGGAAAGAAGGATGGGCGAAGGAAGGGGAGAAGGAGGATGGGACTGCAATAGCGAAGGTTACGTAGTTATACTCGGGTAATCAGGCAGTTTTTAATTCATCCGTCCCTGGAGCACCAGCAGCGCTGTTCGATTATCGTGATATGCGAATGGGTACACCTCGGATCGTAGCGCAACTTGTGTATTACTGCGGAGGGCGCCGGAGACATGCGTCCAAGCCTAACCTTCCATTCGAACCGCATATAATCCTGCCCGTCATGGGGATGCCCAAATACGCTTACTACCTTCTGCAGGCCAGACGTAAACGGCGGATAGTCAGGAACGACGAACATCACGTCTAAGGCCCCAAACACGGCAGCAGTAGTCGAGGTGTACAACGATTCTCTTCGTTCTAGACTCACCCCTAACTCTATTTATCATACTCGTAAAGCTACTTGAACAATAATCAGTCCCTCCCCCCTGTCCGGGCCCAGCTCCCTACTTGGGGTACACGGCGCGGCAATCGTCGAGCTCGTTCTCACCAACGAGTGTCTCCGATTCGCGTTATTAACAAGGATGGGTTTGTAGGTGAGGCGACAGCAAGTAAAACCGACGCACTGCCGTAATAATGCAACTGCAAAAAGACTCCCTTCCAGAGGAGGGCCGCATTCATCACGCGACGTGATGTGCCACGCAATAACATACACAGGTGGCAGTCGGCCACGCCTAAGAAGGGCAACGCGTTTGGTTGTGGTGGGTATGGACTGCGCATTAAGATCCATCAAATGCAATAGCAATGGTTCTCTCGAATGGAACTTTTGCCTTGCTGACTGGCGCGCAAGACAAGCACTAAATACGCTAGTTACTGGACAAGTTGGTGGTGTTTACAGACGGAAACCTGCTGTGCCTGCTCACCCAGTGCATGCAGGAGCCCGAAGTAAATCCCTCTCCTTAAAGACTAGTTGTGGCGTGTTAGGAAGAGCCCCAGAGAGTCCCGGGAAACAGAAGTGCGAAACGAGACATAAGATTGCGCAGCGGAAACCCATAACCCGGTAGGCGCAAATACCGTGGGGCGTTGAACCATCAACCGCGAGCAGGAGCCGAAAGAAG
Organism: Monosporascus sp. GIB2; assembly: GCA_004155935.1. Classification (NCBI taxonomy): domain Eukaryota; kingdom Fungi; phylum Ascomycota; class Sordariomycetes; order Xylariales; genus Monosporascus; species Monosporascus sp. GIB2. Next base: position 288,785 of record QJNV01000907.1, on the reverse strand, counting down.
CCGAGAGTACTACGACAATACTAGAAGAGCATCATGGATGAAACCGTTTGTCCATTGAGCTGCCGTGCCGATCTTTCGAGTTGTGGCCCTCATCTCTCTGGTTTCTTGGGCAGAGCACCAGAGAGTTGGCCATTTCGGAATCTCCGTCCGGGATTGGCTTTGACTAGAAGCGAGAAGCGGATGCTACCGGGGAAGCAGCGCTAACAACGGGACTTCTAGTTTCACCCGGTGCTCCCACACTTCGCGGGAAGCGAGCCGGGGCCGAGTTATTATCTGGGTCGAAGCGAATTATCACATTGTCACGTTGATCGCGCTTGATTTCGAAACTACCGCCGCCGTTCTGCGCGTTGCCCTCGGTCTCGCACATATCGAGCAAGTCAGACTCATCAACAGGTTGTGAACCCGGCGGCATGATAGAATCAACATGGCCCTTGATAGCAGACAGACCGATGTAACCGTCCGCGTCTGCGGCATGGTTCGCTAGGTCTTTGCAAGCCTGGGCGAGCATCTGACGAACGGTGACGGATCTGGGTTGCCGCGCCCCCATAGATGGAATACCGAACGAAGCACGAGACGGCCAAGGGTTCCCGAAACCGGGGGGTGGTGGAAATCCGCCCTGCGGATGTCCCCATCCAGCGTTCAGCGGAGAGCCAAACACAGGGTCTACTATGGGAGGGCCGGAGAACAGCGGCTGTGGTCCTGTTCCGGGCCCCGGAGCAATGTGGCGCGGCACGGACTGTGAACCTGGGTTTTCCAATGGTATATCCGTTTCATCAATAAGAGCACTGCTGCCGAGATGGCCGCTAGCCTCGCCAATACCTGCAGACAGATCGGATTTCCGTTGGCCATGGACGACGCTAGCTGGACGGCCAATTGGACCGGGCTTGGATATCGGTATTGGCTGAGTTGCATTGGCACCACCAGAGCCCTTCATATCAAAAGAACCAGGCTCGAAGGATGTGGATGCTTGGCGTGAGTGCGGCGACGGCCGTCCGGGAGAAACACTCTCGGGGTGTGGAAAGCCCTGGTGCATACCGGGCATGGGTTCTGGTGCGAAGGGGAATCCAGGAGGGAGCTGCGAAGGCGGCGGGAACGGCCGACCACCTATGGGACCGCCAAATCCTGGAGGCGGCGCTGGTATACCACCGTGACGATAGTTGCCAGGTCCAGGGGGAAATATGGGTTCGTGCGCTCTGCCAAAGCCACCATGCGCCATCGGCGGTAATCCGGGAGGGAATTGCATTCCCATAGGGGGTGCACCGAAACCGCTGAACGGAATTTGAGGCAGGCCAGGAGGACTCTTCATTGTTGTATGCAAAGGTGACGCTGGTTGTAACGATGCTCCAGTACTCATCGGCACTGTTGAGGGCGTCTTACTTGGAGGACCGATGGGGCCAGGGCTTGCGTGGATGGGCGTGAGCGGGTGTGGTGAAGCTGCTTGACTGGTCCCTGAAGCTGACTGAGAAGCCTGCGAAACCGACCTCGGAACCTCTTGAGAAACAGACCGGGGCTTGATGGGCGTCGGTGCCTTGGGGAGAACAGGAGTTGCCACTGAGATTTGGGGCGAAGCGTGACTTGCCGGGATGTGTTGGGGCAATGCGGGTACAGAGACAGGATGTTGTTTCTTGGCCGGCTGTGTAGGAATAGGGGCTACCAGGGCCGCGGCCTTTTGCGTAGCCTTCTCCTCCTGTTTCTGTTTCTCCTTGGCCTCTCGTTCAGCCTTCGCCTGAGCCGCTCTCAGTTCCTTCTCTCGCTTGTCCTTTTCGTGTTTCTCGCGCCGTTCTCGAGTCTCGCGCTCCTTAAGTTCACGTGTCTCCTGCTCCTTACGGCGTTGCTCTTCCTTGAACTTCCTCTCCCGCTCTTTGGCTTCACGCGCCTTCCTTTCCTGCTCGGCCTGTTTCTCTTTCTGCTCGAGAGCACGCCGTTGCCGCTCGGCCTCCCTTCGCAGGCGTTCTTCCTCCTCCGCTTTTCTCTGGGCGTCCTTTTTCTTGCGTTTTTCTTCAGCTTTCCGTTTTGCCTCCTCGACTTTCTTCTGCTCCTCCTCTCGGCGGGCGGCTTCTTCCGCGGCCTTCTGGGCTTCCCGCCTTGCCTTCTCCTCTAGCTGGGCCTGTTTCTTCTGGGCTGCGCGGTCTTTTTTCTTCTGAGCCTCTTTGGCCTTCTTGGCGGCTTGTTGGGCCTTCTTGTTGTTCTCCTGCTCTAGTTCCTCGAGTAGCTTGTCTTGGCGTTCTCGGGCAACCTTCTCGCGGTATGCAGTGAGCACCCTTTGCTCGAACATGCGGGCAGCAAAGATCTGAAACATGCGGCGTCCCTCTTCCATGCGCTGTTCCTCCGTCATGGTATCCTGAGACGATTTAATCAGCTACACACGGAGCGCAAGGGACCGATTAGTAATTTACCTCTTCCTCTTCATAATCCTCGTCTTGGCTGTCGTACTCCTCTTCCTCCTCCTCTTCCTCGTCGTACCCTTCCTCGTCGGGGAGCGGGTGATTGTGAGGGTTCGGGAGACTCGCGCCATTAACGGGATGACCGTAGGCTCCGGCATAATGGTCCTTGGCATCCTCCTCCCGCGCCATCCTGCGCTCGGCAAGCTGTTCCATCATCTCTATGAACTTCTTCCCGTCATTCTTCAGCAGGTCATCAGCCACAGTGAGGATTCCGCCTAAGAACGTTAACTACCTCACGTTCTGGGTATACGGCTATGGGCGGGCATTATCGCATGACACATACCTTTGACAGTGAGACTCTGACCAAAGGTGAAGAAGTCTTGTTGCAGGGAATCTCGCGGCATCTCTTCGGGTTCTTCTTCTTCGTCATCTTCATCGTCTAAGTCGTCCTCCTCACTGTACTCCTCCCCTTCATCTTCATCGTCTTCCTCTTCGTCGTTGTCTACGTGTTCTACTATGCGACCACGTGACGGGTGATGATTGGAGTACCGGGTGGGTACAGCCCCCGGCGGGTGTAGCCCGGTGATGGGCCCGAATCTTTTAGGACCGCCGAACATGGATGGGCCGTCAGGATGGTTATGGGGTTGGTTCGCGAACGACTCGAGCTCCTCATAATATGCGTCGTAGAGCCCCTCGAGCTCCTCCTCGATAGCGGTCCGTTTGCGCCCACATACAGAGCAGCTGCAGGTATGTTTTTGTTGTTCCTTCATCTTCTTGAGGACGGTGTCTTTCTCGACCTTGACGAGCGATTTTCGCTCATCCTCCTTTAGCCCGAGCCAGAACTGCTTAATCCGTTCCCGTTCCTCGGGGCCCGACGTATTCCATATCTTTTCTTTGGACATGCCGGAAGGCCGTGAGTGGGGGGACTGGTTCCCTGTGCCTCTCTTCTTTTTCTTCTTGGACTTCTTGGAATTAGGCGCAGAACCATTAGTCCGGTGCTGCCCTCCATCTTCGCTCTCGGTCTCGTCACCCCAGTCAGCAGACTCCTGGAGGTGGCTTGTAGGCCGTTGCTGTCCCTGTGGCGGGTGGTCATGATGCGAATGATGTGTGTCCTTCGGTGGCGCTTCGGACGGAGGCGGCGGCGGAGCACTTGTTGTCGAGGCGGGGCTAGGCAGGCCCGTTACAGCAGCTTCTTGCGCTTGCTTCGCGGCGGCTTTGGCGGCGGCCTTGGCCCTGCGCTTCTGCTTCTTCGGGTTGACGTGCGGCGCCGGTGGGGTGTCTGACGAAGCGGCTTGCTGAGCGACTGAAGCACCACCCCTCGAAGATGTCGTAGTCGTGGGTGAGGGCTGCGCCGGGGGAGTGGACGCGGAGGATTTGGGCACTTCTATGTACTTGGTACCATCTTTATTCTTGTACTTTGCTGTAGTCTTCGGGGTAGGCTGCGCAGAAGCCTGCGGTGCAGGCTGTCTGTTACTGGCAGGCATAGCGAAGGGGGGTCTATGCGGCGAAGATGATGGAAATCATGTAGGGGAGAAGTGCGAATTCGGGTATGATCGGATACGTCGGTCTATTGAAAGGTGAGCAGGATGCGATGAATGGACAATCGATCTACCAGTGAAAGAAGAAGCTACTGGAGAAGAGTGAATGCCCCCTTCCGGTTGCCTCTGTCGAGCTTGTCGCAATCTAGAGATCACGCTAGGAAAGTAAGTGAAGGTGGAAATAATTGGCTAAACTGAGTGGGTAAACAAACTTGATAGCTTCTGCTTTGTTTGGTGGGAGAGAGCAGATTGTTGGCGACGCAGTTCACGCAGGTCGTTCTGAGATTGGATTTCGTATGGGATGTGATGTGATGTGATGCCCCTCCCCTCTTCCCTCTTTCTCCAAGGGAAATGGCCGGCAGTCAGCCTAAAGTCAATAGTAGGGAAGTCTCCGTCTACCGATTTCATGTATTTACTCAATTGCCCTCAAATGTCGGAGGGAAACAAGCTATGGAGGGGGGCCAATAGTCAGAGTGGCAGGCGCTCGCTCGATTGTAGACAGTCGGCAGGAATTAACTACTGAGTATGTAGTCTAGTAGGTAATCAATCTATGCACCAGATCTCAAAGTGCATGTGTCGTTTGAACTAGAGTTGTTGCTTAGATCCCTCCACTCATGCCCGTAGTTTGCATATGCTGTTGAGCCACAGTTGTATACCTGGGTACATAGGTGTGAGGTCAATCGAAGTGGCTTGACCCAACCTACACACATACACGGAGAGTCGTACATACATACAACCATAAGGAACTTCAAGCCCCAGTCTACCTACATGCGAATTCGAGCTCTTATAACTACTTACATAATTAATCGCATTGTGGCTAGTTGAGCTAATTCCACCAAATTGACCGTCATACTACTACGTACAAAAAGGAGGATGGGATAGTATTACGCAAATGACCATTTTAACCCAACACCCTAAATCATATAACAGCATATACCGCAACACTGGGACTCTCGCCGTACTCCTTCAACTCTCCGCAGTTGGTGATAACTAAAGGCCTTAGTTTGGAGTCGAAGTTCTGCACATCCAAATCGACGTGAAACTGTCCCGAATAGGCTTAGATGCCGTCTGAATCGCGATAAACACCGCCAAAATAGCCGCAGCTTCATGTCAGGGCCTCAACTAAGCCAAGAGAGGTATGTATGGCTATGAAGGAGTTCGCCGACCGCACTCTCCGATTGAACGGGGTTTCATTGAGGAACCTCGAGCAGCTGAGGTATCAACGTAACGTGACGCCGCGTATCTCCTTGGGTGCTCTAAGGTCTCAAGAGCAACCGATTTGGTCTACGCTTTTGCCGAGCAGGTCTGGCTATCAAACCAAAAGTAAAGGAAACATTCAACGGGACGTATTTCTACCCTAAGTGAATGTCACGTAGAGAAGCTTCTGCTGAGACCTTACGGCACCCGGAGAGATATATCATATGTAAGGCATCAAAAATGCAGTTCAGTCACGACTATCGAAAGGGCGGCTTATTCTCTACTCCATGTGACACCTCCAGGACTTCTCCCGAGACTTCCTAACCTACGGCCAGGTAAATCGTGGGGGACCGGGTCACCGTTTGCTCAGTAGCTCCTTTCCGTATCAGACTGGGCATCATGTCTGGGGTTCCGTCACATCTCCTTGTTTAGATTCTGTTACCTACCTCCGTGATCTGCCTTCTCTTATAATTAGGGACCTATCCTTGGCGTAATTCCCCACAAGTCTGCCCAGATTACGACCGACCTGACACTATACACAAATTGGGATGTGGATACTTATTTATCGCCTTCAGTCGTATAGAGGCTGCCTTCCTGTATTCTCCGGTCGATGATTCAGATGATATGAGATGCCTCCTTTTATAGGTACCGGAGTTATGGCGTCGTAAAACTCCAGTTGTTAGCCAATCCTTTCAGCTGGTCCGAGCTGCGCCCCCACACCATACACTAGAAAAGCCCGCTTTTGCACGACTCCGGGCCTTGCCTATTTGTCTGTAGTCCAGCAGCAAGTCAATAGTCCATATATTTACGGAGTGACTCCGGCGAGAAGAACACAGAACTTCACGCTGTGGATGAGACAGGTCGTTTGTATGGGCCCAACATCTGCCAAACTATATCGAATAGACCAGTCTACCACATAAGATCAACACTCGATGCCACATTGATACTGATCGCCACGTTGGTTGCATCTCCATGGAGGCCCGGTCCTACCCGCGTGAGCCGCCCTGTAATTACGGTAGTTCGACGATGTAATGTTAAACAAGGCGACCGCAGGCGTGAAACGCCATTATTATCGTCAGGAGCAGTCCAATCACTAATGGGCCGCTTCGCGCAATCAACGGGACCGCTATAATGTGTGGTAGGACGCCCAGAACTGAGGGCAACAACTTCCTTCCTCGCGGTAGTTCCGAGGGGAGCCTGTAAGTGAGTGGGTAGGGCTCAAGCCGTGACACTGCATGGTGGTATCCCGAGACCTGCAGTCGTTCGTTGATCTCCTAAGCCAAGCTTGTCAAGATCGAGGCGGTCTGGTCCCCTGGGCTGCCTCAGTTGACACATCGAAAGTAGTTGTCCCTTGTGATATTTATTGGAAAGTTTGAGTCTTCGTGGAGAGACTGACGAGGAGGTGAGACATCCACACAGGTTGAAGCCGGCAGCTTAGTCACGCACAACGATCAACAACCCCGGGTCGGCCAGAGCTTCCAAAGACAAACTCTCCGATCCAAAATTTGGACGACCGCGGACTGTTTGAGTTACCACTTTGGTAGCAAGGTAGAGAGGCATGTCAAAGTATACAACTAGAAAAGTTGCTCACGGCGCTCTGGTAGAGTCCAGCAGCCTTTGGTTGTTACTTGGTCCTCTCGATGTCAGGCAATAGGAGCTTGCGTTGTCAATATCTTAGGGATGCCGGATGCCGCAGTGGACCTGTACAGGAACAGCTTTTAATCCAACCAGGGCCTGTAACGTAGCAGCTCCGGGGGATCCATACCCCCATTGCTTAAGCTTCCTGCGCATGTAGGTGTTGCGGTACAGTTACACCTAAATCGCAGAGTTAAAACACTTGAAGTGCTTGAGATGATGTTTGTTATTGGGGACGAAAGGAAACGCAACACAAACATCCTCAAGAATGACATCTTTTGTTGATGTTGCTACGTCGAGCTGCAAACTCAAAATTTCAAATCGATCCACCCTAACTGCTTCTAATATTCGTTCTATACCTGCCCAAACATATATAAGCTGAGTGTTGTTGGTTGTCTTCAAAGCCCCGACCCCCTGTCCAGCTCCCTTTAGAAGACCGGAGGGCCCAATCTGTTGGGTGCCTACTACCGAGACATTTATAAGGATCGTTATCAGGGTGTGAACAGTTGGTAAGAGCTAGACCGTTTGAAGCTGAAATGCAGGGCTTATTTACTAACGGCACTAACGAATGACACGAACATCCCGAGCAGTGGACAAAGCAGTGGAGAGGGATCGGACGACTTTTGACGCGCTAAGACGGACGCGGAACCACACCTGAAAGCTTGGGATCCATCGTCCCAGGGGGGGCTGCCGAGGCTACGTACTTCCAACAGGGGGGGTGAGCGGGTTACCTACCAAATCAATCATTTGGGTTAGGTAATCCGTCCATACATTGGGAACTGGAAATTGGGAACTGACACTGATGAGAAATATTCCCGAGCGCTACCTAGGGTCTACCCAGCAGTCCTGGTAGTAGTTAGTGAGCTTCTAGCTCCCCCGTACCCCGGCAAACGCTTCGTGGAAGCCCGATCGCGCGCCGCAAGTCCCTCGACAGCCGCAGGGCGGCTTTGGCAGCAACGGCCAACTTTTCTCGTATTCGACAGTTTCTCACAATTTCTCTCTCATAACCGCTTTTTTTCTATTTCTGTTCCCTCCATCTTTATCACTATTCCCAACCCGAGACGACGCTTCCCTAGGAAGAAGAGATCACTCAGAAACGAACTAGAGACACCGGATTGACGCTATCTTGTCTCGCATTATCTAACTTTCTGACATTTCTGACCCGCCGCCGTGGCCCTCGAAACTCTAAGTTAATCTTAGTCTGCTCACTTTATTTTGCCGAACGCCGAGAGGAGGACAGGCAAACAGCCAGCTGGGTTACGCTCGATTCGATATATCTCCATCCCCCATCGTCGCATTGACAGGTCAGCCAAGCCTGCTAGGAGACCGATCGATTCCTCCAACTTTCTACTCAACATACCTTGGCTCGGACTCTTGTGTGACACTACGATCTTGTAACCGTCAGCCGCTTGGTGCCGGCACAATTCGCCTGAGACAATGGCAAGTGCGAGTCAACAGAATGTTATCCGGAGGTATGTGTGCTTGACCTCGGAGCTGGTTGTACAGCCTGCCAAACCCAATTGAACGCCCGACAGCCTTAATTATTATCTGTGTGCACGATTGGCATTGCCGACACAGGAGCACTGGTGATCTTATGTTTACCGCTGGCTTACTCGCCGAACTCCCCTCCGGAACCACCGCATGCAGTCTAGGCCCATCCATCTCCATACCAATTAGTGCTGACTCGAGATGAATCCCATAGGAAACTCGTTATCATAGGTGATGGTGCTTGCGGCAAGACCTCTCTACTGAGCGTCTTTACTTTAGGATATTTCCCTACTGTTAGTACTGCCTCCCCAGGGATTTCCACCTTTAGGCGCAACTACTAACAGTCCTACAGCACTACGTAAGCAAAACCCCCGAACGCGCACGAGAGCGACCGCCATTACTAAATGAAGCGTCAACATTCCGAACGGTGGGGACGACTGACTGAATTTCCAAAAACTCGCAGATACCGACCGTGTTCGAGAACTACGTTACAGATTGCAGAGTGGACGGGAAGTCCGTCCAGCTGGCGTTATGGGACACGGCAGGGCAAGAAGACTATGAGCGGCTGCGGCCGCTTGCCTACGCGAAGGCACACGTAATCCTGATTGGCTTCTCGATCGACTCGCCAGATTCCCTGGATAACGTGAAGCACAAGGTGCGTTTGCAGCCGCACTCCTTACCCACCCCTTTCTTGGCAGCAGCAGGCAGCACCCAACCGTGACCCCTGTACGGCTTCCACAAATCCTTTCCTCTCACCACCACCACCACGACCATCAGAACTAGGGACAGATGGAAACCAGGGCAAGGGGCACTTCGGCTAACCGGCGCGCGTAAACCGAAAAATAGTGGGTAGAAGAAGCGGAGGAGCGGTGCCCCGGGGTGCCGATCATCCTAGTAGGGTTGAAGAAGGACCTGCGCGATGACCCGGTGGCGGTCGAGGAGATGCGCAAGAAGAGCCTCAAGTTCGTGGCGGAGCGGCAGGGCGAGCAGACGGCTCAGGAAATCGGCGCCCGCAAGTACCTCGAGTGCTCGTCGCTGAGCGGCGAAGGCGTCGACGACGTCTTCGAGGCCGCCACGCGCGCCGCCCTGCTGACCTTCGAGAAGGGCGAGGGCAGTGGCTGCTGCGTCATCTTATGAGCGAGCGATCCGACCCGACCGAGCGACAGAGGGGAAGAGGGGGAAACTCTCATCGTATCCGGGAAACGAGAGCAGGAAGAGGTCCGGATGGTCGACGATGGGATAAGGTGGAGTAGAAAGGAGACGGAGTAAGAGGCAGACGTTGTGATTAATGCACGAGGTAGCGGAAGGGGATAATGGGGGGAATCGAAGCGCAGCGTTCGCACGACCGATTTACATCACTCGCTTTACATCACTCGCACTGCCAACCGACCAGGCTGGAGTAGGTACCAAGGGCACGCACCTCGGTTTTCTGGCGGAATTGATCGAACGGACTCACGAGAGAGAGCGAGCACCCTCACCCTGCCACGCCGACAAGAAGAGCGGACCGGGCAGATTGATGAACTACGTAACAGCGAAAGATCCCGCGGCGGAAACGATGGATACAAATTTACATAATCTTGCACTCACTCTATGCCACCTATCATCAGCACGGGACAAATAAAAAATCTCACCAACGCCGCCACCAACCGCTAGCTACCGCCATAATCCGACATAGAAAGAAAGCCCAGGGCCACCACATGTGGGCCGAATACAGAGAACAAAAGTTTCGGACAGGAAGGGAAAGGGCAAGGGCAAGGACAAGGGTAAACCGGAGTTTGCTGGAGCTAGCTGTATATACACGCCATCTATCTATCTGTCTATCTACGTATTTTGCCGATTTTGGTTTTTGGGGGGCTTCCGCAGGTTATTAGACTCGACTCACTACTCACTACGTGCAGCGGTAGCTTGCAATAGGGCAGTAGGATGAAATGCGGGAGGCCGAGATTCAATTTGAGCCCCCGTCTGCTAGACATCTGGCTGGCCCGTTAACGCGTCTGGTAGCTATTATGATATGTGTATTGCCTCAGTTTATCATACACCGAACGGAGAGTGCTGAATCATATCATACATAGCGCGTGACATTCTAACCGTAGCAGCTCGTCGCTTTCTAGCTCACTATGTACAGACATGATACTATAGCTGGGAGTCGCAATTCATCATAGATGCGTACCGAAACGGGATACCGACGTACACCTAACCGGCAGGGCGACCTCTATACCGTTTTCCTTTCCATCTAGAAATATACACATACGAATAGGAAAAATAAGTTACACTAGGAAAAAAGCGCAAGGAGACTGAACTACCGCGTCCATCCGTGGTTCCAGGGCTCGCGCGCCGGCGTCTCGGTCTGCGCCCGCGCGTAGTCGATGGGGATGCCGTTGTGGCCGTACAGACCCTTCTTCTCCATCGCCACGCGGTACAGGTAGCCCTCGTCGCGGGTGCCGGGGCCGCTGGTCTTGCGGAGCTCCTCGCAGGCGTTGTGCATGGACTGGTACATTCTGTGGGGTCGTTAGTCAGTAATCTTTCCTTCACTCTCCTAGTTTTCTTTTCCCCTCTGTTTCTTCTTTCCCGCTTTGCGAGCAGTGGCCAACCGCCAGCGAGACGAATATGAGGGGCGCATGGATGGACGGTCGCACGTATATAACGTACCTGTTCAGTTCCTTCTCTCGGCGCTCACGCTCCTTGCGCTGGAACAGCAGCCAGGCGCGGTGGATCGTCCAGTGTCTGAGGTAGCGGTTGCGGGCGAAGCGCAGGGGCGCGGGGACCTTGCGGGGCATCGACGACTTCAGGTTGATGATGCGCGCGTCGGGCTCCACGCCGCCCTTCTTCTTCTTGCGTTTCGACTGCTGCTCGCGCGCGCCCAGGGCCGGCGTCATGTGCATCGTTCGGACCGTCGTGGCGGAGGCCGGAGAGCGCGTGCAGGAGAGGTTGCTAGGAAAGGAGCAGATGCGCGCGGGTATACGAGATGATGCGGTGGTCGTAGCGAAGGGTGCGGGGGAGACCGTCAGTCTCGCGAAGAGGCTGAGGAGATTCGATGTCGTAGCCATTATTGTTCGATTTATGTCCTTCTGGTTTCGTTGCTTCGGAGGGTTCGTAAAGATGGAGCTGCGTTGTAGAAGATAGTACGGTGAATAATCAATCCTTTTCTTGCTCGTCGTTCTGAGAAGGCGGCTTCCAATTTTCGCTTTGCGTAGTACTGCTATTCTAACCAGACACCTCGAATTCGGACTCAACCTTCCTCTCGTCTGGGTCAGGGGAACTGGGACCTGGCGTGACGAGCTTCCTAGATTTCGCGTTCGTCTTGGGAGCTGCACCTCTCTTTCGCTTCCGGCGAGGTTCAGCCGGCTCAACCTGCGACTTGTCGGCGGTGTCCAATCCGCCCTCTCTATGTTGAACCTTCTCGCGTTCACCCGATTTCTTCACAGACTCCGCCCCAGCGACAACGATACTCTCGTTAGCAACCCCGCCGTGAGAGCTTCCTGCCTGCGTTTTCTTCCCACTGCTTTTGGGCTGTGCCGGTTTTCTCTGAGGACGTCGAGAAGGCGCAGACGCAGGAGTAGGACCGGGTGCAAGGATCTGCTCAGCTATCGCCCGGAGCTCACGCAGTTTCTGCTCGGGAAAAGGTTGGCAGTAGCCGATTTGCTTGTCGGTATCGTAGAAACTATGGATATCCTATGTGGGTAAAAAATTAGCACCGTAAGGTCCATACAGGGATCCTAAGAGCAGGTGGGTATGAAGCTTCATTGGCGACCGGGAATTGAGGCGGACAATCGATTTTCCAGAACCCCGCTTATGCAATCGGGAAGGTTACCGAGCGGCCGTTGGGGTCGAGATAGGTTGTCTATCGTGGACGCCGTCTCGGCACCATGAACACTTGGCATCTTATTTTATATCTCATATGAAGCAGCCCGATCATTGCTGATAAATGATCGAAAAAAAGTGATGCGAAAAGGTGAGGTTACAAGAGAAAAGAGAGACGGGACAAAGAAAAAGAAAAGGGGTACTTACACCACTCAGAGGACAAATTTGGCTGCTGTAAAACAACATATCCCAGTGTTCGTCGTCGTCCTCGAGCTGTTCCATCGCCTCGGGCTTTAGGACTTCCTCGGTGTACCGAGCGGCCAGCTGTTCCACAGATTGTCCCGTAATTGCATTGAGGAACCCAACACACTCTGTCCAGACTTCGCTTGCACTGGACATGCCGACCGGGTTGTCAACTAACTGAGCCGAGAATATGTGGATCAATGACGCCGTCTCGGTGATGCGGGATTTCGACTCGCGCAGCTGGCTCTTGAGAAAACTCGGAAGTTGAGCATAGCAGCCGCTATACTTGCTCTTCCAGATTTTGAAGAGCGTGTTGACGTGCCTCTTCATCACAGCCCGCTGCTCCGCTAGCATCTTCATGGACTGCGTTTCATGCTCTTGGCGGTTTTCGTCCAACTTGGCCAGTGCCAGTTCCACGGATGGGTTGTCGTGCGTCAAGGCCTCGTAAAGGTCCCTCAACGATGATACCAACATGTCGGAGTACTCCGGGTCGGCGTCAAAGCATAGGGCAGCGATGATTATTGTGATGAAGGTAGGGAAAACGCTCTCTTCGAATCTCTGTCTGTATTCTTGCATTGAGAATGGGACAATCCCTTCGTATTTCGCGTCGTGGTCGTACTCCAGTGAAGAGTCGTCATCCTCAAACAAGGGTTCCATCAAGTCAAAATACGCCGTCACCGGGGCCACTGGTTCAGGATATAGTATACGGAAAACGTGTTGTCCGGGCTTGTGTCCCATGTACCAGAACTGATCATCCAGATTCACCACGACTGTGAGCTCCCCATATTTGGTCTTCTTTTTGTGTTTGAGGAACTCGGGATATCGCCGCTTATAAGTGTAAGGGTGGGAAAAGTCAAGGTAGTCGCCGAGGTGCACGATACCGTCTTCTACCAGGTTCTTCTTCCGATTATACTGAATCAATCGGGGAGTCGGATTCTGTGCATGGCCTTGCTGGTATGCCCCGCTAGGAGGGTCCGGGTTCTGTGGAATAGCATTCGTCGATGCTAATGCTGGTGTCCCTTCTGTGAGGGGGTGCTTCCGAGGGCGGCCTCTGGGTTTCTTAGCCCTTGGAGTGGCCTCGTCAGCGGGAAGAGACTGTCCCGGCATCTTGGTCCGATGGACAGGGGCTGCCTGAACGACACTTCTGGACGTCTGATTGAGCTTCTGTTTCGCCAACTTGAGAAGCAAAACGACAGCTTTGATATACCCTTCCTTGTTGGCCTCTTCAGCTTCAGTCCTCTCGATAATACGTCCGTAACGGTCGCGCTGGGTACCGCGCAGCTTCAAAAAGGCTTGGCGGAAGTTATGCTTCTCGATATAGCACTCCCACTGAGTATCGATGGCATGGGCTCCCTGGGTGTAACTCGGTCGCGGCAAGGGGCGAAAGCGTGCCCGCAAGTCTTTGTCGATCGAACTGTTGAGGGCAACGTCTGAAGAATCCGATGTGGCCGAAACAGAGGGGATTGCTAGCGACATATGATACTCGGGGCTCGGCGGAGGAGGATCAGCTGCTGCTTGAGACAGCGCTGTGGTGCCGGACAAGCATGACATATCCACAGGCTGCGCAGCCATGGCGATGGTTTGCGACATCTCTACCGCTGCCGGATAGCTATACAAGCCTTCGATACAGGAGATATGAGGGACAAACCAGAGGTTTGGTCTAAAATGAAGGTGTTAAGACTGCGGGGTCGGGATTGGCGATGAGGATGATGGCGGAGCAGTGGCATCAGCGAAGCCGCTTGCTTGGGATGAAATTGACAGGGCGATACGATGATGTAGAAACCACTGGAGATATTGTACATACAATTCCAGACGAAAGGGCAATAAGAGGGGGAAATAGGAGGAAGGGACAAACCGGCCCATCCAAATGTAAAGGTAGATGGGTTATGTAGCGGCCCGCACACCAACCGGAGGGCCTAACATTGAAAGTTGGGGAGTTGGTTCAAAATGGTGGTAATGGTCTCGACGAGTGATTTATATGACGATGGAGTTTAGGAGTGGTGGATGAAGGCCATTGCAGGGTTATGGGGCCATTGCAAAGTTTATGTAGGGAAAAGGAGGCTTATTTGGCCAAGTAGGTTAGGTTTGCAGATGTCCTACGGGACTTACCACAATCCAAAGCCAGCCACAACGTCGCTGTCCCAACTCTGATATTGCTAGTAGAGCAGAGAGGATATAACCACTTTATTGGCAGCCGGAGGAAATTGCATGTTATCCCGGGAGATTTCCGATGCATCCCAGCTCGTAACGGTAGACTATTGAGTGGCTTGATGTTTTCATGTGACTGTGAAGGCGAATGTACGTGTCCTTACTTGTAGGTACCAAGGGTTGTCGACGATGGGTGTTAGGAACCCACGTCCACGATCCTGTTCGATCAGTCCGCTGAATCGGGGTAGCCCAGAGTAGTAGTTTCACAGAAAATTACAACACACGATACTCCCACTCTCGTGTATGCTTACCCGTCGTTGTGGAGCCGTCTTCCTGCTATCGCTACTGTAAATCAAAATCACGGTGCTCAAGACGCAACGACAACAAGACTCTCTGATGAATGCACTCCTCAAGCTTCTGCCGCACTCCCGATGCGACGACATTATTAAACGCCGCCGTCTCGAAGCGTACGTCAAGGGATGGCTGATGGCCGGGCGTCGACCGAGCGAGGCGGTCCTTCGGCGTCTGTGTGCAACGTCCCGACGCCGTCCTCATATCATGACTCTAGTATAGGAGGCCCAGCAGACGCAGCACTGCTTTCCCCAAAAGGTATCTAGGATTTGTCAAGATTTCCCTACTATTATCGAAAGCGTATATACTACGTTGTGAGCCACAGATGCAGGGCGTGAAAGCGGCGAAGGCCGTCATGTTTGACCAGAACAGTGATGCCATAATGGCCGAAGCTCGCAACTAAGACGGGAGAGACTGCCTGAAGTAGTGCAGCAATGTGTCTGCACTCTTTTGTGCCTCATGATCTGTCCAGGCTGGTTTCGATTTCTGCCGCTAGGTTCTTGGTTACGGTTCTTCCCAGATTCATAGTGAGTTCCGAGGTCTCTCAGATACTCATGCCATTTTTTTCTAATTCACATTGGTGCTAGATATCCGGAACGGAATCTCAGGTGGAAGGTGTCGGTGCATTTGGGTTACGGCGACGATCGAGACGTCCCCATAGCAAAGACATGACAGAATAATTTGGAGACAGAGAAGAGCTTGGAGGGCATACTTGTTCCTCTACGCGATGAAAGATGGGCAAATAATCGTGGGCCATTGATATAGCACTTCATTCACATATCCTTGATGTCTGATCATGTCTGCGGGGGCAACCCAGACGTACAAAGAGAAGGCTTTGTCTTATTGCTATAAAAAAGCCAACTGTTGGGTTAAACGCTCAGGCTCCCGAAGCGAGACAGTTTGGCGCCTGTGGAAAGCCGAGTACTGCCGGCCGGTTACCTCTTTAGGAAAGTATGTAAAGATGTTAGTTGTCGGGTCGGGAAAGACCAGTGGAGGCTTCTTTACTCGGATGTGAGAGCCAGGTAAGCTTCGCATGTGCTTTCCTGGGAATATAGTATGATGTGGTTATTGGGCCAGCAAGCCCACTGAGATGAGTTATTACCGATAAAGTTAATGGAATTCTCAGCACTTCTCTTTCCTCTTTCGCCCTCAGTTCAAGTACATTTATACAGGAACGAGTTGAATACCATCGTCAGCACTGGACATTTCGGCTCAGATCAGTCCACTCTAATCATCCGCTTGCAGGGCCAGTGTAGAGGATCTGCGACTCTAAACCCCGTGCATCCTTCGAGATTCCCATTGAGCCCATTTGGACCCTCCAACAAACTACTTTGATATGGATAGCATCTCCCTAGATCCATATCAGAGTCTCCCCCCTTTCGACACCTGGTTGAGCCTCAATTGTGCTTCCAGACATAGTCGCTGCCTTTAACGGTAGCAAACCCTTTAGAGCCTTTTCCTACATATCCGCTCTTCCCGTGCGAAGGAACTCAAATACCCGGCCGTTCCACTACATCTAGGCTGTCTTGCTATTCGGAGAGAAGATATAACACCGGCGGGAAGCACTCCGACAGCCGAATGTCAAACAACAGGCGTCCACGAGTTACAAAGGTATATGCGTCATTACTGACTTTTAATGCTGTCCATCAACAGCTAGGTATTATTTAATTAGAACGGAAGCAGCAACTGGGACGAACAAGCGAAATATGACAACTGCTTTTCGCCTCAACACCGAACACAGCATTAGCTTGGGATTAATTCACACTCCCATCGCAGAACAATTACCTACTATCGATATTCTTTGCTGATATTATTGAGAATACCTGCCCTTGCCATTTTCTCATATTCCATTGAAGTGCATAGTCTAGCCGGCCTCCCCGCCTTTGTAATAGAGGCCGCTGTCCTCTGTTCTTCTTTAGCGATCTGTCCAGTCTATTGATGTGAGGTGTCTTAACATCTCTTGCTTAGCTGGTGGTAAATCTATCAACAAGCAGCATGGGCGCATACGCCTGTGTCTCTTTTTGAGCCCTGAACCGCCCTACCATGACCCCCTTTGCTACCAGGAACACTCTAGACATCTTGCGCCCTTTGCACAAGAGGATACCAGTAAGTAGTTTTTTCCATGATGTTCCGTGTCTTCCCTTGTCCCCCCTGGAGATGGGATATCGTTATTTGCCGTTAATAAGAGAGGTTTGCCAACGCCCTGCAGGTGCACCTTTCAGACTGCTAGCTAGTGAAGGTTAGGACACAGGGAACGACTTGCAATTCGACGCAATGGAATAACGGCTGTTACGGCGCTTGCCCACGGTGAACTAAGCGCCAGACCCGCGGGGCAACGTTGTGTACCTGATTCCAGTTATTTTCAACGATGCATTCTCCGCACGGTGTAACGGTACCTGTGGCTGATGTGTTGCTCATGGGCAGCCTCCAGGTGCTCGACGTAGCGACGCAGCCTATCTCCGGTGCACTCTGGCGCCAGTATGTTGGTTTGGCGGACAGGTAGCTGGGCCGAAGAGCATGTATGGATGGATGGAGTTTGAAAAGGGTGGCAGGAGAGCCTTTCTGGTCGTGGATTTGCGGCGCATATGATCATATATGGCAAGTAGACCGTTCAGTTGTTATGTGACTCCGAAGGGGAGATGACAGTCCTTGGACTACCAGGCAGGACAGCCGCTACTGGCTGCGTAGCAGAGCGCTCTCTAGCCTAGTCCGCGCTCTGAGCTCGAAAGTTAGCCTGGCGAAAAGCTGCTGCTCGGTGAGCCAGTTCGTCCTCACTGGGCGACATCTTGGTTGGCACATCGGCGGGCTGAGAATCCTGGTGGTATTGGAGTAGCGAACGGACGCAACGGGAGCGTCAGCCATCTCGATGGTGTCTTCATCATAGGCCGGGATCGTGGGCACCTCGGAGTAGAGCCCGCGCGGTGGGCGAGCGCGACTTGTCTCCGCCGTATGACCCTCCACGAGGCCTTACCCTCCTTGGGCTCGCCCTCGCCGTCGACGTCGCTCTGGGCTTCGCTAGCCTCTCCTCTCCGTCGGACTTAACAGCGTAGAGAGGAGTTTTGGCCAGGTTGATAGGAAATGTTGTGGTTATAGGGAACGAGTTCTGGGTGACAGAAGGGGTATAGGTGACAGGAGGAGGTAAAAGGTGAGATTGCTCGGTGGGCGAGCCACCTTGCCCCGGCCGTCTCCATCCTACGACTCACCCGATGGCCTCCGGGGTCTGTTCCCTCTCCAATTCGTCCTCGGCTTCGCTCGCCTCCTCGGCCCTGCCAGACTTAATGGGGCAGTGAGGAGTTTTGACCAGTTGATAGGAGATGTTTTGGTGATAGGAAAGGAGTTTTGGGTGAGAGGAGGGGTGGAAGCTTGAAAGAGGCAGTAGATGCCCGTTCTGGGGCATAGGATGATTGGAGGGGATTAAGAACTGACTGCACGCTTCCAGCCAGGACGGCAGTCTCTTCTGTCTGTATCTTGAGTTTGTCGATCTTCTCTCCACCACGGTAAGTAAATCTGTAAGAGTCATCAGGGATCTCGCCGTTAATCGACCCGGCGCCGCTCTTCAAGGTGACGAGAGGGGGCCTCTTTGACTTCCAAGCAGTGTACCAGTGGTTGACCGCCGGCTACTGAAGCTCGTCTTTATCAGGGCGGCACCGGCGAACCATCAGGACTGTGAAGCGGGTGTTGGCCTCGTCCTAGTCCGAGGGAAGTGGCCCTTGATCTCGGACGCTTCTCATGGAATACAAGGCGAGGGAGAGTAGGAAGACGTCGCATAGGGCATCTGCTGTGATGCTATAGGTAATAGGGCCTCGGTTGGTTTTATACGTTTTCGTAGAAGGCTCGATATACTTCTCTTAAAGACCTCCCGGAGCCGTCGGTTTCATGAGCGCAGCACCACTTCTGCCGGCACAATACTCGGTGACCATCCACATCGGATGGTCGGCCGAAAGCGAACATCTGAATGCTGGTTCCCCCCCAAATCATGCTTGCTGTGAGGGGTGAGGGAACAAGTGATGAAGGCAGATGGTGGAGTGGGGTCAACCAACTGTCTTAATCAAGGTTGATAGGAGGATTGTAAGGGTGATAGGAAAGGTATATGCCGATAGTAATGCCAGTTTCCTCGGACACGAAACTCAATCTTACCAAAATCTATTTCCTTTTACGAAGCTAAGCTGGTGCTGAGCGATGACTGAGGAGCCCGGAGTTCGGACTGAGGTGCCTGGGCAGGCCTACTTTCGGGATTGCAAGCCCCTCCAAGGGTCCCTGATCTGGGAAAACCTCCCTTGTTTTTGGAACCCGGCTAGAGATTTCCACGATAATATTTCTGATTTGCAGCTGGTGAACTTGACAGTTTGAGAAAGTGCTGCATTCGATGCCGTCACTT
The DNA here is from genome assembly GCA_004155935.1 of Monosporascus sp. GIB2. Classification (NCBI taxonomy): domain Eukaryota; kingdom Fungi; phylum Ascomycota; class Sordariomycetes; order Xylariales; genus Monosporascus; species Monosporascus sp. GIB2. Next base: position 269,622 of record QJNV01000907.1, on the reverse strand, counting down.
GCTACATAACTATTTCCTTATCTTGATGTTTACAGACGGACGCAGCCGTTTGTTCAATGTTTTGCGATCAGAGCGAGAGCAATGGGGCCGCTTTCCTTTACACCCTTATTCGCCTTTCGTTCCTTTTTCCGAGATTATTTTCGTAATTATTCGCCTCTGTCTGCCCTCCGGTAATCATTATATCTAGCTCATAGCTCGGCATATTGGGTAGATGACAACTACACCCGGCGTTCCCAGTCAAGATGTCGTTCTCGTCCAGTTCCATTGCAAATTACGCGACTGTGCATACCGCCAAACTCCCCACGGCTCCGCCTGCAGACATTATCCAGGACACACATCAAGCCTGGTCAAGTCTCCTCTCGATATCGCTTATCCTATTATCTCTTCCTAGTATCGTCACCCTCGTACCCAAAAAGCGGTTGCGGGTGAGACGGGCTAAGCTCGCCTGCGATTGGACGATGCGGCCACGCTGGTGAACGCAGTCCCAGACCCCAACTTTTCAGCCCATGGAAACACCTTGTGAAGCTTCCCTACCAATATCCTCCTAAGTTCATACACTGAAACGGCCAACCGACTCACGAGCCAGACGGGAGTCCTACGAATTGATGGCAGCGACAGCATCTAGAATACTCACAGTACCAAGTACGATATTCCACCTGTTCAGACATAATTTCGGTTACTAAACTCTGTCCGCAATTCTGTCCGCAATTCTGCGCTGCATCACGCGTCCATTACATCCTCTCCTCGCCGTGCTTATGAGTCGCAAAGGGCCTTATCCAGATGGATTACACGGAGATATTATTCTACCTGCTGGAGTTACTGGAGAACGAGGATGTGTTCGCTACGGGGTCCGCGGTGATCTGGTACATATGCGGCTGGGATCATAGTGACCTGATGCTTTCTGCAATCGCGTCCATCTGCATCTGGCACTACTGTCAATACGTTCGAAAGGACCAAGTGCATCGTGTCGAGGAGACGACGTCCCTCTTCGTGAGCGTTAGACCCAGAGTCCTTTACATCCTCACAACCCTGGGTCTTCGCGCCTTAAACCGGATTGCTACAGGAATTTCCTACCTAGTCTTCCGAACAGCAAATGTCTTGCTATTACTATCGTTTTGCCTCTTCGTTCAATTGGTTTTCCGTTCGAGAGTAGGATCGACCTCGACACTCGCTACCTGGCTATTTGAGTGCCTCTGCCGACAGGAAATTTGGGTGTCGAAAAAGACTTTAACGTCTAGTACAGGCATACTGGCCGACTGGGATTTGGAAGTTGTATATGAAAGCTTTAGAGTCGATGTAGACGGGAAGTGGAGGTATCCGCCTATCACCGGCGATCGAGAGATCCGACTTTTTCGGTTATATCGGTGGATTCCTTTCGCTGGGGTAAGAGGATCCGTTATCTACGTTAACGTTGATGACCCCCCGGAGTATCACGCAATCTCTAATCACTGGGGTGAAAGCAAGGAAACTCGTCGCATGACAGTTAACAACGTTAGTTTCGACGTATCCCTTGCTACCTACGACACTCTGGAAAGCTATAACTCGCTTTGGCGGCAACGTCTAGTGTGGATCGACTATCTCTGCATCAACCAGAAAGACGATGCTGAGAAAGGGAAGCAGGTATCCTTCATGAAAGATATTTACCGCAAAGCCCACCGTGTTATAGCGCACCTCGCAGACCAGCACTTGGCTCTGCACCGGCATTGGCTGCTCCATGAGCTCGGGATTATGGTTGCGCAGCCGTTCTTTAGGGCAGAGGACGTGTTTACCAGATATGAAAAAGAAGGCCTTTCGCCAAGGTGGCTGGCAATGATATCCTTTCTCAATTCAGGGTGGTTTTCGATGGTCTGGATCGTCCAGGAGGTTTCGGTAGCATCTAGCATACACGTCCGATATGCTGGCTGGACTTATGATTGGGACTTCCTAGCTACAACGCTGAAAGAGGGACTACGAGCACCTGATATGAGCGGATTCCTTCAAACGATCCAGAGAGGACGCCGCGCTGTGGGTCATCTCAATAATTTGCAGCCGTTGACACACATCTAACCCAATCAGCTTCCCCCGAAACGAATACCTTTAGCCCTTTAAGGGCTTTAGTAGCTATCGTTTCCATTTAAGGCAACGCGCGGGCTAGCAGTGACTTAAAATTGTTAGTTGCTGATGCCTTGTGGCTGTCAAGCGGATAAATGGCTACAACATAGGTCAGGGTTATGAGGTGGGGTTATCCGAGCGCATGGATCCATTTAGGCGATTAATGTACCTAACAGAGAATACCCTTAAGAGTTGAATACTACGGTAGCATCCGCTAATAACTGCTAAGCGAAACCTTAATTTGACTTTAATTCAACCACCCCATACACCGCACTCCAGGTTGGCGCGCTCATACCTGACTCGATAAGCCACTTATCAGAGTGAAAATCGATCAACCTCTAAGAAAAGGCTTAGTGTACAACGGCGTATTTTCGTATGGAATCCCCAGTAAAAGGCACCAACACAATCAACTATTTTCCCTGGCATGTCCGTTGCTGTAAACCGGACAATACACCAGCAATTATGGAGCGTCGTCACACTGGACAACATCACGACAATGCTGGCAGATAATAAACAGCAACCGCAGCTCCCTGCGCTGCATGGTATCAAGGAAGACAACGGCCTTTTGTTGCAATAACGAAGAGGCTGCTAAGGTTGCATCGAGTCTACCCAGCTCTCAAATCAGGCACATTGCCCACGAGTGACGTGTTCTTTTGTGTTTCGATTCACGAGTTATACGCTGTTTGGCATTTCGTAGAATATACACCTAACTCTCAATCCTTTCAGGGCTGTTTGTGTAACATCTTGTATACCGAGAGTTATTCGACCTGGACTAAAGCTATCGGCAGCACCTCAGACAATGCTTGTTAAGTCCGGATTCCGGCGCTTCTTTGATGGCTGCTGGGGGGTTTCCACGGACCAGGCCTGTGCAGATCTGTGCAACACACCAACCCCAATAGAAAGAACTGATCGTCCCTTGTAAATGATTACCCCCGGTTTATGGAACAAACCATCGGGAGAAGAAACGACCAGCTGGGGAGCGATTGGTTCCTACGGAATGGGAACAGGTGTATGACTGCTAGCCCACTGAACCAAAACCCCTTAGCTGACGTCTTTGCGAACTCCATGTGGGCTCGAAGATATTAGTCGTTGCCTTGCGGCCTTCCGTATAGGAAGATAAGCTGGTATCACGCCTAGCATGGCTCGCATCCCAATGGTGGATGACTGAGGAGAGATGTAACAGTTCTAAATACACCTTTTCCAGACACGACCCAGAGTGTTCTAGGTCTTATTGAGCCCAAATGGAAGAGTAGGCCAAAGCCTCCGGTGCTACCGACAAGTACGCCACCACCACCAACATGGCCATTCACTTTTTCTAAATGCTAAACGCTGGCAATTAGCCCAGAATTGAATTAGATATTTCCCATTCTTATGACATAAATATAACCATCTCCTATGTCTTCGCCTCGGTGGGGGGTCGACGTAATAGACCTTGTAGAACACGCTTGTTAGGGGCTACATAGGACATCTACTATATAGCTCCTATTAGCTCGAAAGCTGCTAACCTTGGCAGCACCTACACCTTTTGGCCTGAAAGCTCAGTGCGCTCCGCGTCCCCTAGCACGTCCAGGCTTACGACCAAAAGTAAATGGTTTATGGTGCAACAGCCGATCGCACCGGGTCTTCATCCCGAGCCACTATCGAAGTATACCCCTTTAGAGGACGGGATACCTGGTCATATTCCAGGTATTACTACCTAGAAGGCGTCTGATAGGTTCGTACCACTTTAACAGTACTTTCCTAACATGGAAACATACCCCGCTGGGCGAATTCAACAGGCAAGCAACCTTTGATACTGTCCCTAATGTTTATTTGAGCATTGAAGTAGAAACACCCAGGGACGGCTACCTAGACAGCGATCCTCACGCACATACCACCCAAGCTTGAAATATGCAGAGGTTTAGTGTAGCACCAACAGTAAAGTATAATACAACTCTCAACGAACTGCAAAAAGGCCTTGCGGATCATAGATACGGCAACCAAACAAGGAACCTTTCCGTCCTCGTGTTCAAGTAAATATTCAAATATTACGCCCCCGAGGATAGGGCTGGCGTCGTGCGAAAGCGGGTGGCTCCATCAGTGTCTGCAACACGTGTCTATCCTATCCGTACCATCATGATGACTGACAACAAGCGCAACAACAATATTATACTCGCCCATCCAAACGCTAGCGGCTTTCATACACCCTGTCATACTTGCTGGGTGTCCCTGGTATCAATCCTATATCCCCTTCGCAAGCCTGGAAAGGCCAAACACTGGCGACTTTCCTGCACTGATGGCAGCGACATTAAGTTTAGAGACTTTCGACGCCCAAACTTCTCTACCTATCCTACTTGTAATGAGGCTTAAATTACGACAAAAGCACCTGTAGAATGCGTCCCATTTCGGCCCACGACCGAGAAAGTCGATTCCTACCATCATCCTCGCATATGCGGGTATGGCCACCGCAGCGCGCGCTGTTGTCAGGAAGTTTCAAATCAAAAATTTATCTACTCAATTCCACGTAAATCCGGAACTAACTTAGCTCCAAATAGAGAGGCACCCAATGGATTATTATGACGACAATATATCCTCTGCCGCCAAGCGCGGTGTGGACTCCATGACCTGTGGTGGCACCACCCTCTTCATGGCCACGGTGATGTAACCAAGGGCGATGTGGAGTTCATTACCAGTAGCAGTACCATTGATCTCAATAGCGAGGATGAGTGATAGACAAAAGACTTTCAAGAGCGAGGAGAGGCGGAGGCAGGGCGCAGGGGAAGACAGTGGCACTTCACGTGTGATATATCGCTGATGGGACGCAAATGCACGACAATCTTCGATAAAGAATAGATCGTATAGGATACAAAGAGATAGCATAGTCGTATACTTGTGGATCAAATGCCTTCAACTCATCTCGATCAAGTTTTACCCAACATGTACCTACCCGTGCAGATACGCATTTCCTCAAGTGGGTAGGGTCTTGTAGCTTAGTGCATGCCGGCCAGGCCATCTCAGGCCACGACTGGCTCGGGCCACCAGCGACGGGATGGCATACAGATCACGCATAATAAAGGGGTATCTATGGGGCCGGACCAGATAGCGGGCCTACCTAAGTTCTCGGTTGAGCTTAGCCGAGTCCACAAACTGAGGCTTCGCAACTGAGCTCAACTATCAGCTGAGTCGTTGTATTAATATGCGAACCGCAGCGTAGACTCTGATCCTTGTTTCATTGCCAGAGGGGTAGCTCCCAGCTCTTACATCTATACATGTTTGTTATAGCCTTAGCATTGTGCACCAAAATTACCCTCACTAGACAGTAAGATGGATCTCTCCATACAAGAGGACATGGGGTTTGAGTGTAATAGCAGGATCCGTAAAGGATCTGGTGGTGAAACATGCGGGCGACAAACAGCAAGGGAGGGGCCGCCAAGGATTCGGGGCGAGGAATAAACTAGCAGAGGGGACACAATGGCACCATCTCGGCGCACCCTCTCGCACAGTAATGCCCAGCCCATCCAAAGGAGAGACTTTCCGTACACTTTCAAGTCACTCCGCTTTAGACACCATGGCTTTCAAAGGTGACGGTACGAGATCCTCCTTGGAGCGCGTCTGTGGTACGGTGAGAATGTTCCAAGATCCGGCAGTGAAGAAGCCAAAGGCCGGCATTAAGCGACGAAGATACGTTGAAGAAGTGTGTCGCGGACGAGGGAACGCGGCCAGATCTGTGCAAGCCCGGCGACATCTCTTAGGCAAGAAGATTAATTGCTGGGTGGTGCCCGATGATAAGGGCCACTACCTTCGGTCTCATAGCCCAGCGCATGTTCAAGCAGGAGATGTACCTTGCTGCTGCGGCCGCCCTTGGCCTCGCGCCGGCGGATGTCGACGGGGTTTGATTATGTCATGTAATCCGCAATGGAAATTTTCGTCCTTTCTCCTGCTTGTCAGCTGAGACTGCCCATAACTAAAGGGCAGATCAATTTTGTAGGCAGATGATGCAGAAGATAATCTACGGTAGAAGCTGGGAGATGGGCGGCCATCGACTCGATAGCACGGCGCATGAACGGCTGCATGTAAATTGGCTGACTTGTTAAGACTGAAAGACTTCTTCGGCATGTAGCCTTATGCTAAAGGCATTATCCATCGCGGTGAATGTACGTAACGTTAGAAATGGAAGCTGACGCTTGAGTTATGGCCGTCGACAGTGCCTCCAATGGGGAACGATTTAAGGATACCACGACTATGCAGAGGGAAAAGTGGTGATGTATCAGGATCCGGAGAATAAATCGCGGCAACCAAGTTCCACAGCAATAGAAGCCTGACTACCGTCGGAGTGAGCAGGGGGGGCTTGCAAGCCTCAAATTGGCAATTGTAAGAGTGGGATACCACCCCGATATGGTAGGCAAATAAGCAAGGCGACATTCACAAATTCATAATGCAGGTAGGTGTGTTATGTTCCGGGGGCCGAGGTTGGATTTAGGACCATCGACGCGTGTGCTACCGCAATCCCCCTATCCGTCTGTAGCACAATTCACTGAGATATGCCTGGCTCCCCTTCCATTTGTTGGATATTGTTGTCCATTTCAAGTGGTCGAAGATATTGGTGTAATTGAGCGTAAGTTAGAGGATCGCATTAATTGATTAAACCTTCCTAGACATAAGGAAGTCTCCCGAATTTCCTGAATAAAAGGGTCCAGCTGCATGTCTGAAATAGGAAGTTGAAATGGAACTAAGCAGCTCTAACGTTAAGCACCAAATTTAGAAGGGTTTGCCACGTGATGCCTCCCCGAAAGCCGCGAATGCCCGTTCGGAGAGGACTACGTCATCATCAGGCTGCCCTCAATACAACAACTCGCGACACCACCTGCTTGTCCAAGATTTCGAATGCCATTTCTGAGAGGTCTCCCCCAAGTTCTTACCCACCCTAGGTACTATATAATCAACAAACACCCGCCTATCTGCGAACTTCCTAAACCCAAGAGCATACTAAGACCAACATAACTATTCACTATTGAGATCAACCAGTAATTACCATCAAGATGCCTCTAGTCGTCCCCGGTGTTACCAGCAACTCGGGCGATGATAAGACCCAGGAGTGGATGAACAAGCTCGTCGGCAAGAAGCTGTCGGATGACGACCACACCGAGACTGTACATGATTCCCTTCTCCTCATGCTAAAGACCTGATACTGACACCCCAAACTACAGACCTTCTGCAAGAGAGACCTACCGGAGCAATGCCGGGTCATCCAACCCAGACAGGTGGTCACTATGGACTTCCGCCCGGAGAGACTCAACGTCCACGTCAAGGAGGACGGCACCGTCTCCCACGTCATGTACGGCTAAGGGACCTGTCATGATGAGGCTACGTTAGGTGGGGCAATGTCAACGCGCGTCGCGCCTAGGGGAGTCTCTGGCTCTCTGAACCTATGAGGCTCGTCTTTGCGTGCATACCGACTTATATCTTAGGTTACTGGTAGCCACGACGTCATGAGCTACGATCGATACTATACTTATGAATATACCTATCCTATCACAAGCCTATTACAAGTGTGGTCCCAATCAACAAGAAAGGATACCGCTATGCATCTGTACTTCTGTGATTTATACCCACTGTCCGTCTCTCAGGCCTCGCAGTCGTGACTAGGTAGAGTTTAGCTACCAGTAGACGTTCTTTCAAGCCCCAAGCGGACTGGGGAGAATGATGCAATGCGATTGATTCAGTGCAGGGGGCAGATCTTAGCGGATAAGGTACTGTACATACAATCCCCCCGCCCCGCCAGCCCCTCGGTGGATTGCGGGGCATTTGCCGTTCTACTGTGCTGCCCCTTCCAGACTGACAGTCACAAGCTTCCAAAGAAGCTTTCCAATACCCGGGCACTTATTTGCTTGCAGTGAATCTCTGCTAGGATCACCACCGAAGGGCATATCAACCCTTGACCTTAGCCAGCCAAGATGTTCAAGAAAGAGTACGTACGATCCTAACCCCAGCCCCTAACTTACCTACACATTGTTGTACATTATGCTCGCTCAATCCATCATCCAACCCGGCAACGTAACAAGACACAAACAAGCGCCGTGAAGCCACCACCACCACTACAAACCCAACTACCTATCCAGCTACCGAGCTAACCCTTGCCCGCCTCGACCAACCCCGTAGGATCAATGCGGCGCCCAAGTCGAAGCTCAAGTCCTCGGTGCAGCGCGCCCTGCGGCAATCGCTGCTGACGACGTACCCGCTGCTGGCGCCCTACGCCGACGAGATCCTGCCGAAGAAGGGGTCGCTCGAGGCCATGAAGCTTCCGGACCGCTGCACGCTGTACGTGCTCGAGGGTGCGCCGCTGTTCTTCGAGAACGGCGGCGGGCCCGGAAACCCCGACAACCTCCTGCTCCCGCACCTCAAGCTCGTCCACCGCTTCCCCCAGGCCTTTCCCAGCATCCGTATCGACCGCGGCGCCATCCGCTTCGTGCTCTCGGGCGCCACCCTCATGGCCCCCGGGCTCACGAGCGCCGGTGGCCGCCTGCCGAGGGATAATCCTGCCGGTGGTGCCGCGGAGGAGGGGGCAAAGGATGGGCTCGATGAGGACGAGCGCTGGTCCAGGGAGCTCGCGAAGGGGGAGCCCGTCGTCGTGAGGGCCGAGGGCAAGACGGAGGCGTGTGCTGTTGGGTTCCTGGTCATGGGCACGCAGGAGGTCAAGGAGAAGGGCAAGGGGCCGGTCATAGAAGATGCCCATTATCTCGGTGATGGATTATGGAGGCTGGCAACGGACTAGGGCGATAAAGGGGTTCGATCTGGAAATGGTCGCGGCTCTACTTGGGAGCGCCTTGAGGCCAAGGCAAGAATGAAGGCAAGGGATGTAAGCGGAGAACAGTCAGTGGCATGATTCACATTGAATAAAGAGTATAGGGGAGCTGGCTCTGAAAGAGAATCGCGATAGGCAGTCATGATATCCATTGTGCATATGAGGAATGAAAACCTGTTCAGAAACCAGTCTAAAACAGCAGTATTTTTTATTTATCGTGACAAGCCCTTGAAACTCATATGACGGATACCTTTGGGCTGGTATCCAAGGCGCCCCCCTACGTAAAACCGCATACTCCTTTTCGGAGTCCGGATAATGGGGAGAATAGTCATGACATCGGCGGTTAGTCGGCTGCACAGAGAGCAGAGAGCACATTATCCGGACGATATTTTATCAAAGGGGCAAGCCACAAACGGCGCCGAATAACGAATTCACGAACCGACCAATCCTGCCGATTAACGTCCTATTCACATGCGCATAACTTGTTATGCAATTTCCACAATTTTGACAGCCTTAGTAGTCCACAGCCTCCTCGTCCACCTCCCGGTCCTCCCCAGCGAACAGCGCGAGGTCGCCCGCCGCGAGGGCCTCGCCGCCCACGTCCTGCTCTCCAGCGGCCTCGACGAGCGCGCGCAGCGCCGGGTCCATGTTCAACGTCTTGGCGGCCAGGAAGGCCGGGTCGCAGTTCAGACGCAGCAGGAGGCCGAAGCCGGCCAGCGGGAAGCGGCGCACAGCCGGCGGCAGCGCCGAGTACGCCTCGAAGGCGTCCCGGATCTCCTCGTACAGGGCCTCGTGGAGGTTCCGGGTCAGAGCGTTGACGGGGATGGCGCCCCATCCGTCAAAACCGGCGAAGTAGTCCCGCATCATTGCGGCGACGGCGGCCAGGATGTCGTCGGGGGGGAGGTAGATGACAATCTCGTCGTTGGCATTGTCGCTGCCGCTGGTGGCGTTGTCGTCGTCGTCGTTGTCGTAGTCGTACGCCACAGCAGAGGGGGAGCCAGGGTAGAGGAAGATCCAGCGGAGCGCGAGCTCCAGCGCGTCGGCGAAGTCCCGCGCCGTGAACCCGTCCCGGTCCAGGACGCCCAAGGATACGCCGCCGTACATGGCCAGCAGCAGGACCTTCCAGCCGCCGAGCGGCTCGCCCGCGAAGGCCTCCTCGGGCGCCTGGGAGACGCCGCCGTCGAACAGCCACGTGAGACCCTGGAACCACGCGAGAGCGTACCTGTGGACGAGGACGGTGACGCCGGCGATCTTCATGGAGACGACGCGCCTACATAGCGGTGCATTCAGTTAGCTAAGAAGCAGAACTATGAGAGAACGAGGTAAAACAGGGACTCTGTATACAGGTGTCTATAGCTAGCGGGAGTAGGAGAGGGCGAAAACTCACGCAACAGAAGGCACGTAATCGGGCTCCGGCTGGTACGCCGGGAACAAAGCCGGGTTGAGGACCATAAAGTCCTCGGCAGCAATGAGGTCCGCCTCGTCCCGCGCCATCTCCCAAGCGGCGCTATGCGCAAAAACGAAACCGGCCGCGGCAGCCTCCGACAGCTGCTCTACGGTTGCGAGCACGGGGGAGCCGGGAGCCGGAACTGGCGCATCGGCGGCGCTATCTGCGGCAGCACGGGTCTCCTCGGCCGCGGCGATCTCGTCAGCAGGCTCTTCGGCGACAGCGACAGCGGAGCCGGCGCCGGCAGCAGTGTCCTCGGCGGCGCGAACTTCCTCGGATCCGGCAGCCTGCTCGAAGACTGAAGAAGGTCAGCGGTTGAAGCCATTAAGAGTCATACTATTAGAGAATGGCTACGCAGTGGTTGCAATAGATGCTTTGGTTAAAGCAAGGGTTATAAAGAAGAGAGAACATGCAACAGACATCGCGGATAATGTAGAGTAAGCTAGAGATGTTCCTGGGAGTGGAAAGAGACATGGTTGATTCTCTAGGGGGCCTGCCCGTCTAGAACGACCTCAAAATCGTCGCCTAGAAGTAAATGGCAATGAACACATGTACAAGGGCAAGCCATACTTTGTATGTACAGGGACATGTAAATTACGGGACAGGCCGGGTGTATATTAGGACTTGGCAGTAAACCGCAAGAGGGGACAATAACAGGGGCGAGATAGAACCTACATAGCTCAGGAGGAAGAGAAATATAAGAAATACTTACCGGAAACGATGATGGTCGGATGGTCAGACATTGCGATGACTTGCGGATGGCTACTGATCGAGATGAAGATGGAAATCGTTTCTGGTCGTCTGGATGATGGTATCTAGAGGGTTTAAGATGGTAAATAAGGCGACACTGGCCAGAAAAGAAGAAGAGGGGTGAGACCTTGATGGAAAGCACCAGATTGCGGATGGTGACGATGAAGAAGCGACGATCCGGAGTGTAGATGTAGATGAATCGAGGCGAATACTTACAGAGCAGAACGTGGCTGCGTAAGGTGGGAAGAAAACCGAAATAATCAGGTATTTCTCTGCCAAGTTGAGAGATTAGAAAGGCTGCGCTATAGGAGAAGGTCTTGTTGTTGATACGCTGGCATGCATTTTCTTTGGGGGGAAAGGGGATCGTACAAATTCAACTTGCAACCCTGAAACCTTAGGCACCCCCCTAAACCGATGTTTCGGCTTGCCCTCCCCCCTAATTGCAAGATAGGGGGGTCTGCTAAGATATGTCGCTAGTGGACGGCTACAACGCAAGACGGAAGATCAGCATCTATGTCGTAAGCGCAAAGTCCTAGTCGTGCCTTCGTACGATGCTCTTAGCCTTTACAACGACATAGTCGTTCTTTCGTTCAGAGTGGCTTCATAGTCGTCCCTTCGCTTACAACGACTCCGTAATCGTTCCTCTGATTGTGACGCTGTTGTAGCAGGTTATGACTTTGGAGGTACGGTAGCTACCGAAAGGGGGAGTTCTCAGCGACGATGCAGTCGCTATTTCGAAGTAGTAGTAGCTCTCGGGCACACCTTAGAGTCTAGATGTCAGTGCTGGCTGCTACACGGGAGGAACGATTAGTGGTATCTGAATAAGTCTACATGACATATCTAACAAGCTTTGCAAACGAACTGTCGGGGAAATGGTCAAGGGCCGTACCAAAGGCAGAAACGGAGCCTAGAAGGTAGTTTGTCATATAGACAGTGAACAGATGACCATTCATGTCTGACTCCTTCTAGTTATTCGGGGGCGAACCCCTATATACACACGAAAGGCCATCACTAGTGGGGGCTCAAAGGGGTGGTCCACATTATCTGCTGTCACGTACCGATAATTAACAGAGAACAGTTGCTGGAAGAATGCCAAGAACTAATACATAGTCGTTGTAGTTGATTATAGGCCGATTACTCCGGAGGGGAGGCTTGAATGTAAGGCTTCTTCTAGGCAAACATGATTGGAGAATAGGTACATGGAATCAGGACAAGCTACTGTGACTGCGTAGCTGCGAGTATTCTATGTGCTGTGAAATTATAGCGGTATTCTGACCCGCCATACTAGTAGGTTCGAATAGGAGAGATGCGCGCTCGATATGGAACGCCGAAATATGACGTCTTATAAGGAGTAATGTCCACAGGTGATCGTGGCACTGTTCTTGTATTCGAGAACTATGCTATTCAACTAGTTCAGATTCAAAATACGACAATGATCATTGTCCATTCGCCAAATCGTAACCTTATAAGGCGGGCGCAAACCTATCACCCTGTTTGCTTAAGGGGGCGGGTGCCCCTTGTAGTTTACCCTGCCTCTTAGGGCGGGTGCTACCAAGAACCACTCCTAGAAAGGCGAGAGTTAGCGAGGTAAGATATTTCCTAGTAAGACCCTAGATGGCGAGAGCTAATAAAATATGCACGCTAGTCAGAGATATCGGGCGAGTGCTCGCAAGGTTAATGAGGCGGGAGCCTCCCTGACTAAGAGGTTCAACGTAACTGGGCGGGAGCTAAGACACCGTTAATCGAGACACCAAGACCTAGGGGCATGGGAGTTAGCTTAAAGTCAAGCCAAGTCAGTCATAAGACATAAGGCTGGGACCTATGGAGCTATGTCCAGAACAACCGACAAGGCGGGAGCCAACGAGACCCGCTAGGTCATCTTAGCATGCGGAGCCCCAGCGTGATGTCAGCAAATCAGGCGGGAGCAGAGAGACAAGGGTTGCTAGGGGAGGTTTGGATTTGTTCATTACTTGAGAGCAAGATTTGGTAGAAGTCCAAGGCATTACCAGCTAACGAGGCGAGACTCCGGGTGAGTATCAAGTTAACTCACGACGACTTAAGTTAGTGGCGCGACACGACCATACAATAGCTAGTAAGGCGAGAGCATAGGTCACATCAGACGCGATTTAACAAGGCGAGAACTACAGATGAGGGCGAACTCACATGGCAACACTAAACCTATTAAGACATCACGAAGTGACGAGACATTCGTTTGGTGTATCGGGAGCCAAAGTGATATAGCCTAGAGGTATACACAGGAGAAAACTTATAGTCTGCAAAACAACAGGGATGCGCATTAAAGCAGAAATGTGGATTTTGACCCGGGGGGGGGCAGCTGGCCGAGGGGTTAACGAGAGGCGACAGTGGTGTCAATACCGTAACCACATCAGTGAGCGAAGCATAGGCCAAAAGGAGCATTCGAATTGGTTCAGTTTAGCAAGGCGAGAGCTAGCATAGGTCAGATTGATAGGGAGAAGTACAGTAATACAAAGAAGGGTTTTGTGAAGCTACTCTTGGACTCTGAACAGCTTAATTAAGCGGGAGCATTCGAAGCAAACAACGGACAGGGTAATGTCTAGCTTGTCGAGCACTTAGATACTGGGATTTACTTAAGAAGAATCATGGAATAATATCACGGAGAGATCAATGGGAAGACAAGAGAAGTGGTGGTATCAACACGCAAAGTGCCCGAACCTAAGGTTAATATTGGGGAAATGCAATTTTGAACACCAAGCAAATAATACCGAACAATTAACGCGAGTTTTGTAATACTATAGAAGGTAATAGAAAGAACCGAAAGTCGGTGTTGAGAGTCCAATCTATTAGGAGTTCTTGGTTAAAGAAGCAAATAGTAGAAATTCGTCACCCTATTCTCATGGCGTGATGACAGTAAAAGAAGGAATCACTCCATATTGATCCAGGATTGACTGTTCTCCTCCGTATGCAAATGCCGTTCAAGCGGAAGGCAACCTTTAGTACGTGCAATAAATACGGGTCTTGAAGACATCACAGACTCGCTTTCCAGGGATGTGGGAACAGCAACTGGTGATGCACTGCTGCCGCTCTACCTTGCATTCGGAGATTAAATGGGTATCTATATTGCAGGAGTGAGGGTAGGTGATCGACCATAATACGCTCATTCTTCTCTCCCTTCAGAAGTGAATGGCAATGTCACCATAACACTCTGTGACCCCCGAGCTCATATATGTGTACTGGGAGATGTTGTTTGGTTTCTTCTCAATATGTTTTATCCGGTCGGTTGTTACCTCCAACTCCGCAAATCTCCTCTCTTCTGGAAGCTCTTTTGTTACAGTTAAGAAGATCAGGGGATAAGGTAACATAGAGTGTGGGAAGTCATAATTGTCTGACTAGAATTGAGCTCTAGGGAGCGGTAGCTAGGAAGCTCTCTATATACTAGGGGCGCGCCGGAATAAGGTTATTCCGGGTTGCTGGGAGCATGCTGACTAACAGAGATACCCCTATTCCACGACATCTTTGTAATATGTTAAGGTCATTTTGTGTTGTATCTATCACTCCTTTGCCTGCTGTATACTTGCTCGACCGTAAGGCTAAGCTGGCAGTCGAAGTATAATCAGTATTGGCGTTTATCACTCTCACCACTGAAGGATAGCATTGTTCTTATTCTCGCTCTCGGGCGCTAATCGATCTGATCTTGTAGTGAGTTTAGAGCCTAATCTAGCGTGAGAGGAGCAGAGGGCTTCTCTTTCGAGGCACATCTTTCTCTTCTGTGCCCGGAGCTAGTCGCTATCATCCTGGGATCGGCCGTGGGGTCTCTTTGCGGATGCGTTTCGGACGTCCGATATGTGCTTTGTGCAGGGAGTTGATTAAGTAGCTTTTTTGATAGGAATTATGCGGATAGCTTTTATCGATCCGTTCCGGACTTCGGAGATCTGCTTGGTGAAAGAAACTGATTAAGGATATTCTTGATAGGGATCATGCGGATGGTCTTGCATGCTAGTGCCCACATTAGGAGGCGGGATTAGTCGTTCGCTTGGAGGCATTCCCACGCTGTTTGCTACGGCGTAGCATTGGTGTATAAAAGTGGATGCTGCGCACCCATTATAGTGCCATAGAATGTGGACCGTCGGTCCTGAGTTCTACATCCTTTTCTGGAACATGGCACTTTGTGTAGCGGCCTAGAGGGATCAAGATACAGCGGGACGCGTGTAGAAGGGTACTCCTCTTTCAAAGTCGGTCAGCCCATTGAACCATGGGGCAGAACGCCCTACTGTTGCAGATATCGGCACCACGGCCCTCAGGATGGACGACTTGGTCGATTGGCTCGCCCAACGGCAGTAAGCCGGCCTGGTGCGTCGCGGCACTGCTATTACGAGGCGTTGAGGGCTGTGACGAACCTGAAGCGTCTGCGGTTGAAGAATAACTTATCAGGTTACCCTCTAGAAGGTCCCCAGAAAAACAAATAAGGTAGTGAAGCCCCATAAATACATAAGAATACGGCTGGAGCTGAGAGAAACCGGTACCGAAGGTGTTTAATACTAATCCCTTATAGGGCTGACAAAATAAAACCAAAACCTAGCTACTTTTCAGCTGCTAAGCCTGAGTTTCACATGAGCTGGGTCTAATAGATGCTTATCTGCTATTAATAATGCCCAGCTAATATAGTAGACCAACGTAGCGCGGTCCCTCCCGTTCTCTCCAAGCCGCTTAACATCTATATAGCACTGAGGAAGAGAGTTGCATATATGTGATGCCTACTTCGTACGGAAAGTTTCCAAGACTGGAGGCTTTGGGATCCAAAAATGGCGTCCTCCATGTTACGCACGATATACAAAATAAGCTTTTCTACGTGACCCCTGCACTCGACCGTTGCTTCGGGTGGAGGGCCAAGCCCGCCTCCCGCTGCTTTCCCCTTAAGACTGCGTGATCAATACAGTACAATAACTCCTCTGGCACCTGCCCGTGCATCGACATCGTTCTTACTTACGTAGCCGCCTCACCCCATCTAGTAAGGGCAGACACCGACAGGTCTTCAGTACAATTGCACCCTTGGTCACCAAGTTGACGCTGTCTTTGCATGGCGCATCAATCATGGCTTCACCGTCTCCGGGACTGCCTCTGCCGTCCTCGGCTATATTACGCCCACCTGCTGAAGTCACCAGCAACATCTTCAGCTACCTGCTCAACAGCGCACTCAAAAGCCTGCGTCTGACATGCCATTATTCGCATCGCGAGCTCCACTGCGTCTGACGCGTGCCTTCCTGTCGACGAATCCTCGCAACATCGACGTATTCAACGTCATCGCCGCGCATGACGTTTATCGCGAACTGGTCACCCACATCATCTGGGACAATGCCTTGCTACTAGAGCGTGAGCGTGCCGCAGTGAGCCTCGACCCCGACGATTACGTCGACCCAATGGATGCCAGAGAGGCCGAATGGGAAGAAGAGCAACTAGGCTGCCCTCCGTGGTTCAACCAGGAATGCGAGGAGAATCTCTTCAACTTGAACGCTCTCAGAGGCGACGACGTAGATCGGCCAGGCCACATACTGAGGGCGCAACAAGTCGCTGATGTATTCTCCGCCCGCGACACGTGGCGGTACTACCGAACGTTGCTGGAGCAGCAGCGAAATGTCCTCGCCTCCCAGGCTCATGCCCACGCCTTAGAGACCAAAATCGGTCGTTTCCCTGCTCTGCGCAGCATCGCCATTACACCCGCTGCCATGGTCAACTATCTATCCCCAACTGGCCCGGTATCGTCGATGGTATGCCATCCGATGCGCCAGAATGGGGCGTTGACGGCGAACAGTGGCAAGGGGTTCCGGGTCGTCATGCGCGTCCTGGCGCGCAATGAGCAGCAGCACAACGTCAGCGAGATACGCATCAACGCCTACGAGCTCGAATCCGGACTCAACATACGCGCTTTTGTTAGCCCGTGTTGTACTATGACTGACTTCGAGGCTGTAGTCCACTCGCCCGGACTTCAAGCCCCTGCACCTCGATCTGCATGTTGATGTTGAGCAGTGCCAAGTCCTGCATAACGGTTCTCTGGGTGGCGCTCTGGCAGAGGCTAATGGCGGCCATGGGCTTGAATATCTTAGTCTCGGTACTAACGCACCGCTCCATTGCTCGTTCGACAGCTTCTATTACTATAGACCTCTAAGCAGTTTCTTCCCTTCTCCCAGCTTATGAACCTGCGCCATTTCGGCCGTTCTTGTTTCTACGTTAAACAGAGCGAGTTGGTATCTCTTCTTCCGAACTGCCCGAGACGCTAGTGAAGTTACAGTTTGTTGCGTTTTCCAAAAGCTGCACTCACCAACCCCAGTCGCTTACCTAACCCATCGTCGCTCTTGCTCAGGCGCTACCGTACTCCGGACACCTCAGGGAGGTAATTAAAATTCGTTTAGATAACGAAGTACTGCAATACAAGCTAGTAAAGCTCCAAAAATACAAATTGCCAAATCCTCGCAAAAAATGCGATAGGAATTACCTTAGCTAGCTTAAGCCTCCCTAGCTCGCTCTCCATTTTCTTTTAGAGTTGTGCTATTCGCACATTAGTTTTTTATATGTGAGCCATACATTACTTTTTTTACACCTGCCACCGACCCGCCACCATTTCAATCACCTCATAACATTCGTTACTTATCTTCAAATAACTTAACAACGTAACGTCTTTTAAAAAACTTTTATAGCTTATTTTAATCCTTATTAACTGTAAATAAGAAGATTAAAATCCGTTTAATTTTCCGATTTTTCGTTGCGAAGATACGTATAAATAAAATATAAAATGTAAAAGAAGGATGTAACTGCAAAAAGAAAAAAAGGGTTTACCTAAAATGTTTTAAAAGGTTTAGCCTTATAACGCACTTATATAACGTTTTGTTTAACAATAACGAAAAAAACGGTTAATATCTTAATACGCATTTATCGTATTACGATAATTTTTATATAGTTTTTGTCGTTTTAATTAAGGTAATTAATTTATCGAAAAATATTATAATATTAAGGTTTAGTTATTAGTAAATATGTTTAATTATTGGTATAAGGAATTAAGGCGATTTTTATAACTTTTGTAATAACGTTACATATAATAGCGAAATTACTATAAAAACAATTTGTTTTTTAGATAACCTTATAGGATTTAAGAAAATTTTAATAATTTAGGTTACTTTCCGTTAAATAACTTAATTATTCGTTTCTTACCGTTTAACTTTTGCTGCAATTAACAAACGAAGTCGTTTCGAAGGCCGAATCCGAAGCTCCGTACGTTAGTTAGAGATTTTAGTTAAAGTTATTACAATATAGTTACCCGTTCGCTCCGTTTCTAACGTTAAAGCTAATGGTTAATTACGAGATTTTTGCTACCGGCGAATCGCCCCTGTTTTCGGGCGTGAAAATCGTTTTATTTTTTCCGTTTTTTTTTTAATAGGAACGTTTTTTCCGTTGTGATAGAATTAAATTATTATTTTGCTTATTTGTACGGTTATCCATAAGGCGTAATTCCTTAGCCCGGGATTTTTATATGTTGGTAATAGTTTTGTTAAACCTTATAATAAGGTAGGACGCCGGGCGGCCTTTTGGTACGGCTGTAGAAGGGTTACGGATAATTAATTCGGGATCGATTTTAACGAAATTTTTATCCAGGTGCCAAAATTAATGGATGTTTTTTTTGCGTAGGTTTACGATATAAGGCTTTTCCTGCGTATAGCGGATATTTTAATATATTTCGTAATAATACGGAATCTTAAGATGCCGTTTAACGTTAATTATTTCGTATTCGTAGGGCGGTATTTTTTTAACTTACGGCCGCAAACGTATAATATGACGGCTAAGCTAATTAACCAATTATTAAACCTAAGTCGACGGGTTTATATTGGCAAAGTACTATGGGAATCTAAGTAATAAAGTAATACGATAATTTAATTACGTCTCGTAATACCAAAAATGCCTTAGGTAATAAAGTTATATTATAAGTTATCGTTATTTAATTTTGTGGTTACGGGCGTATATATTTTTTAGTTGCTCCTTTTTAATCCGATAAAGCAATTCGGATCTTTATGTTTAAATACATATTGCTCCTTTTTGATCCGACGGAGCAGCTCGGATCCTTATGTTTAAATACATATATTACTCTCGTAATTAACCCACTTAAGTCCTGTTTTCGGTCCTAGCGCGACCGTTTCCGTAGCCTCTACTGGTTGGTTTATAACATGATCTTCTCCCTTCCAGATTTTCGTTTCGAAAATTCTTATCCGAGGTAAGTACCCTTATTCCATCATATCTAATCGTGTTAACAAGTTTCGTAAATATCGCGTACGTAAAAAGAAAGTATTTTCCGAACGTAATTAACGAAAAAAAAAAAAAATGCTTGCTCGTTTCGTTATTAATTTTGGTTTTAAAATTATACCTTATATTCCTTATTTTCGCGCTAGGGACAAATATATTATATCCGATAATATATCTTATTGCGATAATTATATTCACAAAAAACGATATTATAATAATTCGGGCGTTTTTTTAACCTTTTTAAATAATATCAATAACGAAATAAAACGTTTTAAGGCAAAAAAAATATCGGCTCGTTAATAATTACATAACACTCGGAATAAACTAAAAGTTATTTCGAAATAATTAAACGAAACCTTATTACGTTTAAATCGTTTTCGTACTTAACAAAAGTTCTTCCGTAAGAAGAAAGTCGACATAGTTAACCAAAAGCTACAATCTTTAAATAAACTGGAAAAGCAGGAAAAGGCGGAACGCTTAACGGCTGAAAAATAACGCCTAAAAGCGTCCTTACTTACTTTTACTTCGGACTGGTTTTTGCCTAACGGTTTTTCGCCTGATTTTAATTAGGAATCCTTTTTACGTAATACTATTAATAAAAATGCTTTAATAAACGCTAAACGCCGACAAGATTTTTAGCAGGTTCCCAAAAAGTTTCCAAATCCGGGTATTTTTTCCACTTAACTAAATATTACATAAGTCCATCGACCTTTCGCATTTCCAAGATTTTTTTTACCTTATACTTTTACTCGTTTTTTACCTTTACATTATTTTGTTTTATATATATTTTAATAATATCCGCGGCTAACTCGAATAAAGATATATGGAAAACTAGGTAGAATTTAACTTTAAATAACAAATTTAATTAATAATTATTATTTAAAATTTTCTTAATAACTTTATAAAAACCGATATATTTAAAATCGAGTTTTTTATTTAGGCGTTTTATTTGGATATTTTTAGTAACTAAATAAACCATTTTTTCATTTATTTGCGCACGAATTTTAGTTCTATTTTTATTTTTTAATATAATTATTTAAGTTATTTTGATATAAAGATTACCTTAACGTTAAAAGGTCCTTTTTTTTATAAATCTCGGTAAATTTCCGGAATAAACCTAAAATTAATTATATACGGAATTGTTTTAATATTTTCGTAATAACTAATATTATAAACTATTTGGATTATTAGTAACTTTTTTAACCTAATTATTTTGCTCATAATTAATATAATATCGTAAATATATCTCGAATATTTAATTTTATCGTTCTATTTATCCGTTCGTTTAAGGTCGGAAAACGTTAAACAATTTATAATTTAGGCCAACTTATACTATTAAACTTTACCAAAATTTAAAAATAAATGTTATACCTTTATTTGAAATAATTTCGTATAACAATCCGTATATGTTAAAAATATTTCTGAAAAAAATATATGCTATTTGTTCGGTATTTATATTTTCGTTATAAAATAAAAAATAAGAAAATTTTATAAATCGATTTACGATTATAAAGATATTATTATAATATATATCCGTAATAAGGTTTTTTAATAAAAAAAGTTTGGTAATAAAATTTATCGTAATAAAATCCTATAATCATTTTACGACTAATAATAGTTGTAATTTTCCGTATGGTTTATATTATCGCGCTTTGGCCTTAACGTATATACCATATTATTATATAACCTTTTTTACTATTTTTCTCATATTAAGGAAACGGTAAAACCGTTATAATCTTTCGAATATTTTTCCAATACCTAAATGCTTATATAAGGCATATTAATGCATATTTCTTACAAAATATTTTCGATATTTTTCGGGTATTTATATAAATATTAAATCATTTATATTTTATACATATACGTTAAAATCTTAAATTACTTTATGCTTTTTTGGTGGTATAATTATAATTATAACAATTTGTCGTAAACGTAAATATTCTTTTATGGTAATATTAAAAATAACGTAACTAACTTTAATTACTTTTTTTTTTAAAATCGGGTCGTTTGCTAAATATATTAACTTTATTATTTTCCGAACTTTTACGATAAATAATAACGAAATTATATCTAGCTAGCTTTTCGACGTAACGGAGTTATCGTATTATAAGTTCTCTAATCGTAATAAACCGAATAAGATTTTTGTAATCCGTATAAATTTTAATCTAATATTAATTACCTTTAAAAAAATGTTTAAATTCACGAAACGCTTTAATAATAATTAAAAATTCTTTATTAAAAATAACGTATCGTAACTTAAATTTTTATAATTTATATAAAAAAAATTAATAAGGTATAACATTTTTTAATTATTTCGTTATCCGATTATTACGCTTAACGTATAATTTAACGTATTAATTTTTAGCTTTATTAAACGATTTAAATCGTATATAATTAATATTAATTAATTTATAATTACTTTTTTAAATTATTAAAATGTTTTTTCCGTTTTTAACGTTTATTAAAACTTTTATTCCTTTTATATAAAAATATTAAGGGAAATTATTAACCGGTTAAAATTTTTAATAAATTTTCGATAATAATTAACGAATTCGAAAAAAATTTATACTTTTTTAATTATAATAAGTTATACCTAATTAAATATTATAACGATTTTCTTAAGGTTTATTTTGATATATCTAAAAATAATAATATAACTTAAATATTTTACTTTTTGTATATAAAATTAGCTTTTCTTTACGTTAATTAATAAGTTAATATTTTGGAATAATTATAATACCTTATAAATATATTTTTCGTATTATTTTTTAATTTCCGAAAAAATAAAAATATTATCGAAATAGCAAATAACAAAAATGTCAAAATATTTTCGTAAAATATAATTTATTATGCGTTAAAAGATAACGGGTATATTAGTTAAACTTATCGGAATTATTAGGTATTCGTAAAAACCGTATTTCGTTCGAAACGTTATTTTTTATTTATAACTTTTTTTAATTCGAATTAAATTATATTTATTTTTAAAGTCGAAAACGATAAATTATTAAGCTTTATAAAAACGGTTTTTTATTTTGTTAATTAAAAATAATAATATTTAATTTTTAATAATAACGTTATTAAGTTATCGGTAATTTATTATTAATCGTAATTTGCCGTTTTTTTTAAGTACAAAAAATATAAGGTAACCGGCCGGTAATTTCGATAATCGAATTTATCTTTTTTTAAATCGATTTTCCAAATATTTTCGAAATATTTATAACTTTATTTCGTTAAAATTATAAATAAGGTAAAACTTAATTAATATTTTTTCTTTAAAAATAATTTTATAATTTTATTCGTTATATTTAAATAATTTCGTTTTAAGTTTTTTACTAAAAAACTTTTTATATTTATAATATTATAGTAATATATTAATTAATTTTTTTTAATTTAAAAGTTAATTATTATAAGTTATTATTTAATTACCGTAATTTCGCTTTAATAATAACAATAATACGTCGAATTGTTCTATAATACCTTTTTTTTATGTCGTTTTTTTATAAGTGGTAAGGTTTTTGCCATATCCTTATGCCGGTATTCGTTATTATTTTCGATCGAATATTAAAATCTTTATTTTTTTTAATACTTACCGCTAAACCGTAAAAGGAATTTTACTTAATTAATTATTTAATCGATTAAGGGATTATATTAACGTAACCATATTATTCTTAAAATCATATCGTAATTCCCTAATAATATAATATCGAAATTAATAATTATATATCGTCCTAACGTTACGATATCGAAATAATTAATTTCGCGTATAATTTTTCCATTATCGTATAAAAATAATTAACCTTCGGTTATGTTCGTAATATAAAAATCTCTTTTATATTTCCATAATAATTTAAATTAATTAATTACCTTAAATATAATATAATTACCTTTTACAATTTCGTTATTTATTATAACGGTATATTAATATATTCTAATTCGTATTCTTAATATAATAAAATTTTTTGCACTTTTTATTATTATTAAAACCTTTTTCGGAAATTTTTGTTAACTTTTTTGGGTTTCGCTTCCCCGCGGCTTTCCTACAGGGGGCTTGGTTCTTTTGAGTAGTTTTGTTTAAGTTGCCGCATTCTTTTTCTGAGATCGTCGATCTGATCCCGTAACTGCCTAATAAGATAATGTTGTTATTCGATTTATGGTTTCAACGCGTTAATACGTACTGTATAACGTTTTGTATCCCCAAATAGCTATATATTGCGGTATTTTTACGTTTCTATTATTCCTTCCAATTAGAGTATCCTTTTTATTTATCGCCGCATTTTTTAATCCCATTTTATATATTATTTTTCCATAACGTAGGTTACTTCCCAAATAGGAATATTTTCGCTTATTCCCCATAAATTTTTGGTAAATTATTTCAAATTAGCTATAATTTCTTTGCTTTTCTGCGGGTTTATGGTAATAAATAGTTAAAGATGGAGGTTAGCGATTAACTGTCGTATGGCTAAATCGCGTTTTTCCAAGGCAGCTTTATTCTTCTAATCGTATATATACCACTTATAATGGCAAAAAAGGTCTCTTTAAGGGCATTATTCGCCCGTGGGCCAACTCTATTCGGCTATTTTTTGGTCGATATCTTCCTAGGTACTAATCGTCCGGAGGTGCCGGTACCATTATTCATCTCTATAGTTGTTTCCTGTCTTGTTGCGAAAGTCGAATCCTTCTCTAGCTATACGGGTAATTCGCTAGTAAATGGATTATTTCCATACTTCGTAAACTAGACATTCGGGTCGCCGGCAGTACATAGCATGTTTTCGTCCGTATCGGTCCGGAGTCCTAAAGCAGATAAATTCGACTTATCTTTAGTAATTTTATAACCATTTTTTCATTATCTAGGCTAAATATCGTTACTATTTCCTTTGTTACGTTCGTAATATTAATTGTAAGGATATCGAGAAATGTGATGTTTTAAAATGCCGTTATATTCCTACTTGTGAAAGTTTTTTAGCTTTTTTCTATCCTTATTGTATTTCCGATAAGTTGGGTACGCGCCGTATTATGGCAATTGTTTTGTTACCTAAGTTATTAGGTGTTTGCCCAGTGGGTACGGGAGTTTAAGGTTTGTTTTAAAGATTTGTTATTTGTGCTATATCACCCTTATTATTCGTACTATATACCCCACCTTCTAGCTGATACATATCTAGTATAATTGTTAATTTCCAATTAGTTCCACCCCTAAAACCCCGTTTTATTAAAAAGTAAGAAAATATATTTAATTTTAATTAATTCCGTATATTATAAGTTTTTATTAATAATTTTAATTAAATTTTTATATTTATTACGGTAATATTTCGTAAAATAATAATATAATTTAATTAATATATTAACGGAATTAATATTTTTGTAAGAATTTTTGCAAAATGCCGAAAATTTTATATAATAATTAATCGTTAAGTTAATTATATCGGTTACGGTTAAATTAAGTACTTATACGTTTAATTTTAATTTAAAATAATTTGTTATATATTAAAAATAATACGTAATAATAACGAGTTTTTATTAACGGCGTTTAAGGTTTAGGGTAGCCGTAACGGTTAAGGTTATCGTTATCTTAAATACTGTAAATAATACCGCGGGCGCCGTTAAGGTTATAAATATTGTTATTTTTTACGTATTACCTCATCCGCCACCCTTTTTACGTTTACCGCATCCATTACGGTAATATATAGCTTTATTATTACGGTTTCAGTTTTATCCTTTTGTTACGGTCGTTTACGATTTCGTAAATAACGTAAATAATATATTACTTTAAGCGTTATTCCGGGTTAAAAACGTAATTATGCCGTAACGTACTTATTACGAAAATTAAAATATAATATTATTTTCGGATTTTTCGATAAATTTTTATTATAAACATTTACGGCAAAATAATTCGTAAAAATTTCGGCATATATAAACTTATCGGGTTTTTAAACAAAAAATTTCGAATAAAATTATTAAAACGTTACGAAAATAATTATACGTTTAAATAATTTATAATTCGTAAATAAGTAAAAAAAAAAATTCGTTAATTTATATATTATTAATTACGTTTTTAAAATAATAAAAATTATTTACCAAATTTCGTAATATATATTATTACTTATTAATATTATTCGTTAATAATTTTTTAATATAAAAATTTTTAAACGTTAAATAAATATTATAATATATAATATAAACGTATAATATATTATATTACGTTTTAAAAATATTTATATATAATAATAACGTTTAACGGTATTATTTTGCTAAAAAATTAATAATTTTTTTCGAATAACGAAATATAATATTTTTTATTTATTTACGGTAAATAAAATTACGGCGAAATTAAATAATATAATTAATTATTATATAATAAAATTTCGTTTTTTGTTTATCGATTATTTTTATAAAAAGTTTATTTATAACGAAAAAATTATTATATTTATTAAATAAATAACGTTTAACGAAATTATAATTAAATTTCGTAAATAAATTTATTCGGGTTTTATAATTATAATATCGTAAAATAAAATAATTAATTTATTAATAACGGATAAAAAATTATATATTTTTTAAGTATTTAACGGTAAATTATTAATTATTACCGAATTAATTTATTCAATATTATTAAATAACGTTAAAATTTTTTTCAGTATATAAATATATTATATATTATTAATATAATAAATATTTTTTATAATTATAAAAAATAAAAAAAAAATATTTTTAAAAGATAAAGTTAATTATTATATCCGAAATTATTTAAGTACCGAAAATTTTATTAATCGTTATTTTCCAAATTTTTATTAAGGTTTAAAAAAGCGTTTTTTTCGTTATTAATATCGTAACCGTTTTTAAAAAAGTTATTATTACCGTTATTTTTGGTAAAATTTTTTTTTATTTTTCGCGGTTATAAAAAATATATATTTATTATTATGTATCCGGTAAAGTTATTATAACGATAATTTTTTACTTTTTATTAAAATCGGAAAGGAAAATATAAAGGTATAAAATATAAAACTTTTCGAAAAAAAAATATATATTATTAAAATAATTAATTAAATAACGTTTATATTTTATTATAAATAATATTAAACGTTATATTAAAAACGTTATTATAATTTATATATCCGGTAATATTTATAATAACGATACGAAAAAAACGTCGTTATATATTAATATATTATAAATACGTTCAAAATATCGCGGTAATACGGTTAAGATTAATTTTTTCGTAAACGATTTAATACGAATAATTTTCGTTTTGTAATTTTTTGATAAATATTTAAGTTTTTATAAAATTATTTATTTTACTTATTTTAATTTTTTAAATATAATTATTAATGTTTTTAATTTTAACGAAAATTAAAAAGTAACGGAAAATAACGCGTAACGAAATAACGATAATTTAAATCGTATTACCGATTTTATATTAATTTTTAATATAACGTTTTTGTTTATCCGTAAAACGGCGATAATTAATATTACTTATACCGTTATTTATAAAATTATTATTAAACCGTTTATAAAAATAATTATATTTTTTTTTAAAAAAGTTTAATTCGAAAATTTATTTTTAACCGTATTTTTATATAATTTTTAATACGCCGTATTAAAGGTACCCGATTTTTTTCGTAATTTAACTTTTCCGTTTGTTATAATTTTAATTTTTAAAAAATATATTACGGTTATAATTAATCTTAAAATGTGTAAATTTGCCGTAACGGTAATTATTAACGTTAATTTTTTTTATGCCGTAATTATATAATTTCCCATATTGCTGTAAGTAATCGTATAATTCCTTTTAGGAATTTAAAACGTTATGGCCGTACGTACCGCCTTTTTCAAAATTCGGGATAATTATTATAATTAAAATAACGTATTATTATTATAACGAAATTATTATAATTATTATAAAAAAGTTGTAGTTAAAGAAGATAATTATAGCTAAAAGCGTTATAATTGTAGTTGGGAGTTAACAGGTGGTAGATCTGTGGCGGCTGTAGGCAGCTGTTAAAAGTGGGACATAGCACGAATAGCTAGGGGGATATAGCACAAATAGCAAATCTCTTGTTTTATCGTGGCTTCTTGGGTGCCCTGTATTTAAAGGCTTTGTGGCCTATTTTGCCGCAATTCTAGCATTTAATTTGTCGTTTATGTTGTCGCTAAATAATGCTAATTTCCATAAGTCCTAGTTCTGTCCTATGGGATATGTTCTGTCGTCGGGGCATATTACTATTGGCATTATAACGTAATTTATTATCGTATCTCCCTTTGGCGTTGCGAATTCGCCAAGCATATTGTCGATCGTTAATTTTAACAGCTATAACAATATAGTCCGTAAGATACTATAAGTAATCCTTTTTAAATAACTTTTCCTAAACTTCCTTTTTAAGGCCGTCGAAAAATCGGGCCATTAAGGTTTTTTGGCCCTAATTAAATTTTGATAAAAGTTAAACGAAATCGGTACCATACCGAAATGCTAATCCTTTTTATCGCAATTACTGGATACTTATTTTTGCCTTATTTTTCTCATTTACCATACCAAAAGTTTTTTAAAAAGTTTATTTAAACGTTTCGTAATCGTTATAAACTTATATTACTTTTAGATTTTATTATCCTAATAATACTATAACATGTTTTTATATAGCAAATTTAAATTAAGTAACTGCGTATCCCGAAAGTCGTCCTGCTACGAATTCGATTTATATTATTAAAATAGCTAGTCGTACTGGGAAATACCCGAAATATATTCGATATTAGGTAAGAAACAATTATAATTTAATAAATGTTTTATCAAAAAATTTAAGCTTAAAAAGCTTTAATACTTTTCCGAGTTCCTTACCTAAAACTAGTTAAATTATTATTTTTTTAAGGATTTGTTAAGTTTATTCCAAAAAGGTTCGCGTAATTTAAAAAGTTAAAATAAACTCCGTATTATTTCGTTCGAACTAGTTAATACGTTGGTTTACAAGATCTAAACGTCGAAAGATTTTTTCCTTAGTTAAAACAGGGGTTTGCTTTTTTTCGTCCGAATTTATATTATTATTTTTTAAAATTTCATAAGCGGGCTGCTTATTAGTAAATATGTTGTCGAAATATTGCTTAAAATTTAACGGTATTACTAAATAAAAATTTGTAACGTATAACGGCTAAGCTAATTAACTAATTATTAAACCTAAGTCGACGGGTTTATATTAACAAAATATTATAAAAATTTAAATAATAAAATAATACGATAATTTAATTACGTTTCGTAATATTAAAAATATTTTAGGTAATAAAATTATATTACAAACTATCGTTATTTAATTTTATAATTACGGGCGTATATATCTTTTAGCTGTTCTTTTTTAATCCGACAAAATAATTCGGATCCTTATGTTTAAATATATATTACTTCTTTTTGATCCGACGGAGCAGCTCGGATCCTTATATTTAAATGTATATGTTGCTCTCGTAACTAACCTATTTGAGTCCTGTTTTCGGTCCTAGCGCGACCGTTTCCGTAACCTCCACTGGTTGGTTCATAACATATAGGGATAAAACTTAAGACATATTTATATTCGGCGTTAATTAGCTTTAAGTAGTTATAAAAATATTACGTAAGCGTGTTACCGAAATACTTTTTACCGATTTAATTTTTCCGTATTTTGAGGGTATTTTTAGTTATTTGCATTTCGAAGTTTTTTTATTAGGTTTCGAATAATTATTCGAAATTGATTTAAAGTTTTAAAAAGTCCGTTTTATTATTAAGTACGTAACTTTTTAACGTCTTATAATTAGTTTCGGTTAGGGATGTAGTTTTTACGCCGAAGTTAAAATTTTCGATCGTTTATGCATAAAACTATTTATCGCGGTAAGGAAGGTATATAAATTCGAAATATCGGATAATTGGGTTTTATATATCACCGAACCTTATTACGATTATATTCTAAGTTTTAACGAATTAGGTTTCGTTTTTTACGTAAGCCATAGAGCTCCAAAAAGTAAGAAACTTTTCCTTAGTTAAAGGTATATTATTAAATAGTTATTTATAAAAATACCAATCCCGGCTAAAACGGTTATATCGCCGAAATAATAAACGTTTTGTTAAATTAAAAGCGACGTCGTCCCTGTTAACAAAAAGAAATTTTTTAAGCTGTAAAAACTTTTTATTATTTAAGGTTGGTAATTTAATCCATTTCCGCCTTATATTAGCGATTACGTTTTTGTTAATATAAAAAATGTAAATTTGTAACTTGGTATTTCGGAAAGTTTTTCATATGGCCTTTCGTAATTAATTATTAAAGTTAATAATAATAACGTTAAATTTAATAATTCCGATTTTCTAATAAAAACGTCCTAAATAAGAAAGTACTTATTTGTAATTTTTATAAATTTCGTTACCGATTAAGGCAAAAGTACGGTTAAAAATAAAACCCGAAACCGTTTAGCCTGTACAATTAAAAAAAGATATCTTAAAGCGATTAGTTTTATATATGTTATTTATGTTAAGCATTTATAAATATTTTTTTTTAAATTTTATATACTACGGTATAACCCAAAAAAAGGCGATAAGTTTGTTAGTAATAAGATTGTCGTTTTTCTAACATATCTTAAAATAATAAGCTTTAATACGGAACTATTTAACGAAAACCTGCGTAATGGTAAAACTTTTACGCATATGTTTTCGAATCTTTAGGCGTATATTATTAATATTTTTAAGCGTTAGCCTTTCCCGGCCGCCGGTTATTTTTGCGAATAATCCTACGTAACTCGCGAAGGCGTAATATATTATTATATATGGAAATTTCCATTTGTTAATATAAGTTTTCGCCTAATTGGCGATATGTAACGTATATTTCGGAACGTGGTAATGGCTTATGGCTATATTAAAGCGGTTAACCTTTATTATCCTTATATATACGGAAAAACCACTTCCAGTTATTCCTACGATTGCGTATTATTATCGCCTTTTAAGGATACGCCGCAGCTTTTTTACTTTTCGTACGGCAAAAGCCCGTTAATAAGCTAAGGGGGCGATAGTATAACGGCTAGGCTAATTAACCAATTATTAAACCTAAGTCGACGGGTTTATGTTAGCAAAGTACTATAAAAATCTAAGTAATAAAGTAATAAGATAACTTAATTACGTCTCGTAATACTAAGGGCGTTTTGGGTAACGAAATTATATTACAAATTGTCGCTATTTAGCTAGGTAGTAACGAATATATATATCTTATTATAACTTTAAATAAATTTATTAAATTTTTATAAATCCATATTATTAACTTCAAATGGATTTATTAAATCCTTATAAATCCATATTATTAACTTTAAATAGATTTATTAAATCCTTATAAATCCAAGTTACGTATTTAACCTATTTAGGTTTTATTTTACGGTTTGCCAAAAAACCGTCTTCCGAAATCCGACTAATTATGTTATAACACGATCCCCTTTTTTCTAAATTTTCGCTTCGAAAATTTTTTTTCGGTAAGTACTTTTTTATTCATTATATTAAGTCGTATTTTTAACCGTAAATCTCGTAATCGTCCTAACTAAAAGAAGAGTATTACTTCCCTTGCTTTTTATATCCTTAAATTCGGGTTTAACGTTATACCTTACACTTTTTGTTTTAAGGAAGGGACGAAATGTGTTATGATTAAAAACCTTAAACGTTACGAACAATACGTCCGTTATTATAATCGTTGCTACGACGGTTTGGCGGTCCCTCTTTTTTTTTGGACGGCATTAATCGTATTAAAGATCGTTTAGATTACGAAAGGCAGATAGTTGCCGATCGACTTATTAAATTTCGCAAGAACCTTATAAATAAGATATCCGAAATTTCCGAACAAATCGCGCGTTTTATCCGTATCGACAAATAATAAATCCTTTTGCGGGAAAAAGGCGTTAAATTAATTCGCCAAGGTGTGGAGAGCTTGGATAAGCTTGAAAATCGTAAGCGTAAGGAGGAGGAGAGCCGCATAACGGTTGAACTTGAAATTGCCATTGCATAGGGCCTTTTTGATAATAGTTTAGAGTATACCTTTATTAATAGTATTAACTAGGATATCATTTTAAGTGCTGCTGGTAAAAATTCCTTAATAATCGTTAGGTTTTAATAAAATTCTTAGCAAGTTTCCAAAAGGTTTCCGAATTTGGATATCTTTTCTATTTAACTAAATACTAAATAAGTCCATTAGTTTTTCGTATATCCAAGATTTTTTCTGCCTTATATTCTTAATCGTTTTCCACCTCCACCTCGTTTTGTTTCGTATGTACTTTGATAATACCTACTGTTAATTCGAATAAGGATACATAAAAAACTGGGTGAAATTTAATTTTGGGTAATAGGTCTAATTAGTAATTATTATTTAAAATCTTTTTAACGATTTTATATAAGCTAATATACTTAAAATCGAGTTTTTTGTTTAATCGTTTTATTTAAATATTTTTGGTAGTTAGATAAACTATTTCCCCTTTCGAAAAGGTTAATTTTTTCAACCGTTTTTAATTATAATATTTTTTTATTTAATTACGTACGAATTCGAATTTTGTTTTTATTTTTTAATATAATTATTTAAGTTGTTCTAACGTAAGAATTGCCTTAATATTAAGTAGTTTTTTTTTTGTAATTTTTTGTAAACTTCCAAGATAAACCCAAAGTTGGCTATAAACGGAGTAATTTTAATGCTTTTATAATAGCTGGTATTATAAGTTATTTGTGCCACTGGCAACTTCTTAACCCAGTTATTTTATTCGTAATTAATGTAATATCGTAAATACGTTTTTAATATTTAGTTTTGTCGTTTTGTTTGGCCGTTTATTTAAAGTCGAAAGGCGCTAAATAATTTATGATTTAAACCGATTTAAGTTATTAGGCTTTACTAAAACTTTAAAGTAAACGTTGTTCCTTTATTTAAGATAATTTCGTACGGTAACCTATATATATTAAAAACGTTTCTAAAAAAAATATATGCTATTTATTTGGCGTTTATATTTTCGTTATAAAATAAAAAATAAAAAAATTTTGTAAATCAATTAACGATTACAAAAATATTGTTATAATATATACCTATAACTAGGTTTTTTAATAAAAGAAATTTGGTAATAAAATTTATCGTAATGGAATCCTATAATCGCTTTACGACTGGTAATAGTTGTAGATTTCCATATGGCTTATGTCGTCGTACCTTCGTCTTATTGCAAATATCGCACTATCGTCGAATTTTTTATACTATATTTTTCATTTTAAGGAAATAATACGTACGTTAAAAGCGTTTAAAGGTTTTGTAAATTCTTAAATATCCGTATAAGGAATATTTATATATTTCTCGTATTAGGTTTTCTTAATATTTTTCTAAAATTTGTATCTTGCCGGTTTTGTTTAATAGGTTATCATTATATATCTTGATTTTTTAATATATATTTAGGGTAATTACCTATATCGTTACGATTTAACGGGGACGTAAGTATTCTTCCATAATAATATCGAAAATTACGTAATTTATTCTAATTATTTTTTCTTTAAAATCTGGTCGTTTGCTAAGTACATCGACTTTATTATTTTTTAAGTTTTTGCGATAAATAATAATAAAATCGTATTCGGCTAACTTTTCCGCATAACGGAATTAACGTATTATAAATTTTTTAATTATGGTAAACCGAGTAAGATTTTTATAATCCGTATAAACCTTAACTTAATATTAATTACTTTTAAAAAAATATTTAAATTCGCGAAATATTTTAATAATAACCAAAAATTTTTTATTAGGAATAATATAACGAAATTTTGGTCCTTATAATTTATATAAAAAAAAATAATAAGGTATAATATACCTTAATTATTTCATTATTTAATTATTACGCTTAAAACGTAATTTAACGTATCGGTTTTTAGCTTTATTAAGCGATTTAAATCGTATATAATTAATATTAATTAATTTGTAATTATTATTTTAAATTGTTAAAATATTTTTTCCGTTTTTAACGTTTATTAAAACTTTTATTTTTTTCGTATAAAGATATTAAAAAATATAGTTATCCGGCTGAAATTTTTAATAAACTTTCGATAATAATTAACAAAACCGAGGAAAATTTGTATTTTCTTAATTATAATAAGTTATATTTAATTAAATATTATAACGATTTTTTTAAGATTTATTTTAATATATCCAAAAATAATAATGTAATTTAAGTATTTAATTTTTTATATATAAAATTAATTTTTTTCTATATTAATTAATAAGTTAACGTTTTAAAATAATTATAATATTTTATAAATATATTTTTCGTATTATTTTTAGGTTTTTAAAAATATAAAAATATTATCGAAATAGCAAATTATAAAAATATCGAAATATTTTCGAAAAACATAATTTACCATACGCTGGAAAATAACGGATATATTAGTAAATCCTATTAAAATAATAAGGTACTTATAAAGGCCGTATTTCGTTTAGAATGTTATTTTTTATTTATAACTTTTTTTAATTCGAATTAAGTTATATCCATTTTTAAAATTAAAAGTTATAAATTATTATGTTTTATAAAAACGGTTTTTTATTTTACTTATTAGGGGTAATAGCATTTAATTTTTAATAATAACATTATTAAATTATCGGTAATCCATAATTAGTTAAAATTTACCGTTTTTTTTAAAAACGAAAAATATAAAATAATTAACTAGTAACTTAAATAATCGTATTTATTTTTTTTTAAATTAATTTTCCAGATATTTTTTAAATACGTATAGTTTTATTTCGTTAAAATTGTAAATAAAATAAAATTTAATTAATGTTCCTTTTTTAAAAATAATTTCATAATTCCGTTCGTTATATTTAAGTAATTTTGTTTTAAATTTTTTATTAAAAAATTTTTTGTATTTATAATATTATAATAGTACGTTAATTAGTTTTTTTAATTTTTGGGCTAATTGTTATAAATCGTTATTTAATTACCATAATTTTGTTTTAATAATAATAATAATACGTCGAATTTTTTTATAATACTTTTTTTTTATGCCGCTTTTTTGCTAGTAGTAAGATTTTTATCGTTTCCTTATACCTATATTTGTCGTTATTTTCAATCAAGTGTTAAAATTTTTTTTTTTTTTTGTTATTTATCGTTAGGTTATAAAATAAATTTTACTTAGTTAATATCTTAATCGATTAAGGGATTATATTAACGTAATTATGTTTTTTTTAAAATTATATCGTAATTCCTTAATAATATAATATCGAAATTAATAATTATATATTATCCTAATATAACGGTATCAAGGTAATTAATTTCGCGTATAACTTTTCCGTTATTATATTAAAATAATTAATTTTCGGCGGTATTCGTAATATAAAAATCCTTTTTATATTTTTTTAATAATTTAAATCGGTTAATTATTTTAAGTATAATATAATTACCTTCTAAAGCTCCGTTATTTACTATAACGGTATATTAATATGTTCCGATTTGCATTTTTAAGGTAATAAGGTTTTTATTATTCCTTATTATTATTAAAATCTTTTTTAGGAGTTTTTCTTATCTCTTTTAGGTCTCGCCTTCCCGCGGTTCTCCTATAAGGGGCTTGGTTCTTTTAAGGGCTATTCGAGCCGTTATATTTGTTTCCGTAAATCGTTAATTTGATCCCGTAATTGTTTAATAAAATGTTATTATTATTCGATTTGTGGTTTTAACTTATTAATACGTGTTATATATCTTTTTATATCCTTATAAAGTTGGTCGGTTCGGAATTTCTGCATTTTTATTTTTTTTTTAAGTATAAGCATTTTTTCGGTTTATTATCGCATTTTCCGATTTTATTACGTAAATTGTTTTTTTATGGTATAAACTATATTTTATATAAGGGTATTTTTATTATTTCCCTATAAGTTTTTAGTAAGTTGGATAAATTCTGCGGAAATTCCTTTTCTTTTTTTAGGGTTTGTGGTAACAAATAATTCGAGGTGCAGATCCGCGATTTGCTACCGTATCGCCAAGTTAAGTTTTTCCAGGGCTGCTTTATTTTTCGAGTTATGTATATATTATTTATAATGGTAAAAGGGATCCCGTTATAGGTATTGCTTGTTTAAGGGCTAATTCTAAAGGGCTATTTTTTGGTCGATTTCCTTTTTGGGGTATATGGTACAAAAGTGTTGGTACCATTATTTATTATTTTTGTTTTTTTTTTAGTTTAATTTAAGAAGTCGAATTTTTTTTTAGTTATGCGGGTAATGCGTTTTTTAATGGATCGTTTCCATTTTTTATGGTTAAGGTATTGTTGCCGTCGACAAAGAATTGCATGTTTTTTTCCATGGACATCCGGGTAACCAGGGAAGACGCGTTCCGTCCATTTTTGGTATTTTTCTAACCATTTCTTTATTATTTAGGATAATCGTTTTCGAAGTTTCTTTTATTAAGTCCGTGAAATTGGCTGTCCTAAATGTTATCGTACTTCGGCTTGGGACAGTCGTTTGGCCTCTGCCTGTCCTCGTTGTATTTCCTAGTAAGACGATTTTGCAAGGCTTTCTTCTTGTCGTATTATGGCGAAAGTTTTTCCTTTTTTGTTTGATAGTAACCCAGTAGGTATAGGAGTCCAAGGTTTATTTTATCGAGGTTTTTTTAGTAACTTGTAGTTAGGAGCTTTATGACTAATTTTGCCATAATTCCAGCATTTAATTTATCGAGAATTCCGTAGCTGGATAGTTCCGAGTTTTATGGGTCCAGGTTCCGTTCCAAATGAGGTGTTGTCCTTCCTAAGGGCGCTGGTATTAACTGTATGACGAGATTTCTTATTATGCTACGTACCTGTTCCCGGGGTAGCACGTTCTCGTTATTCCTATCGTCGTTCGAAATGTCGATTGTCGATTTTGATGGTTTCTCCGATGTATTCGTTAAAGGTATAGGTTTTTTCGATTTTAATTATTTCGTCTTTAACGTTATTTTTGAGGCTTTTATAAAAAATGTTAATCTGTCAAATGTGTTGGAATTAAAGTGAGAGGAACAATACGGGTATGTGAGGAACCAGTTTGAAACTTGCCCTTTTTCCCTTAGGGGGGAATGAGCAGCTACCTATAAGGGCGGCTACCCCGTAGAGATATCGTAGCGATTGCGTAGCGATGAAACCTAGCGTGTTTGGCGTCCTCTCTGTGACGCGCACCTCCATCCTTATCCTTTTAGCCCCTGACATAATCAAAGCGTCCTTTTCTTTATCTCCCTATCCGGCTTTGGTAATTAGTATTTTGAAATTGACCGCATATTTAAAGGTAGGTCCTTTTTGTTTAAGGTTAAGAATTTTCTAAGCGGAGGACCTTTTTTCGTTAAAGTTGCCAAAACTGGAGCGAAGTTTATTTTCGAAATTGGTATATAAGGAGAAAATTTCGTGTTATGACACAGTTGGTCGGACCTCGGAAGACGGTCTCTTGGCAGACCGTAAAACAGGACCCAAGTGGGTTAGTTACGTAACATGGATTTATTAGGATTTAATAAATCCATTTGAAAACAATAATATGGATTTATTAGAATTTAATGAATTTATTTAAAAATAGTGATATAAATTTATTAAGATTTAATAAATCTATTTAAAGTTATAACAAAATATATATATTCGTTATTATATAGCTAGATAACGATAATTTTCAATATAATTTCGTTATTTACGGTATTTTTGATATTACAAAACGTAATTAAATTACTTTATTATTTTATTACTTGATTTTTTATAATATTTTACCAATATAAACCTATCAACTTAAGTTTAATAATTAGTTAATTAATTTAGCCGTTATATGTTAAAAACTTTTATTTAGTAGTACCGTCGGGTTTTGAGCAATATTTCGATAATATGTTTATTAGCAAGTAACCCGCTTACGAAGTCCCTAAAGACGATAATATGGATTCGGACGAAAAGGATTAAATTTCCGCTTTAATTAAGAAAGAAGTTTTTCGACGTTTGGATTTTGTAAATTAACGTATTAATTAACTTAAGCGAAATAATACAAAGCTTACTTTAATTTTTTAAACTATATAAACTTTTTTAAAATAAGCATAATAAGTTCCTAAGGGAAAATTAATTTAAATAATTTTAAATAAGGAACTTAAAGAAATGCTAAAACTTTTTAAACTTAAACTTTTCGATAAAATATTTATTAAATTATAATTATTTTTAACCTAATATTAAGTATATTTTGGATATTTCCTAATACAATTAATTACCTTAATTATACGACTTAAGTTTGTAACAGGATAATTTTTGGGATATATAATTATTTGGTTCGAACCTGTTATGCGAAAATATGTTATTATGCCCTTGGAATAATAAAATATAGAAATAGTACGTATTTATAGTAATTATAAGGTATTTAAATAAGTATTACAAAAAATTTTTAAAGTGGTAAACGAGAAAAATAAGGCGGAAATAAGTATTTAATAATTACGATAAAAAAAATCCGTTTTACGATATGGTATTAAATTTATTTAATTTTCCTCGAAATTTAATTAAAGATAAGAAATATTAATAGCTCGATTTTTTAACGACCTTAAAAAAAAAGTATAAAAAAAATGGTTTAAAAAAGATCAACCACAGTACCTAACCGATTATATTGCTAAGGCCGTTAAAATCGACGATCGACAATATACCTGGCGAACTCGTAATGCTAAAGGAAAAAACGATAATAAATCGCGACATCACGTTAATACCAGTGCCCCAAGACGATAAAATACTGCATATGGAACTGAACCTGGATTTATAAAGATCGGCGCTGTCCAGAAGCAAAATAAGTAACGTATCGAATATTAAAATTGTGGCAAAACGGGTTATCGGGCCAAAAAATACAAATCGCTTAAAAAATAACAAAAAAAACTATGGACTTCCGTACCTATAAGGTAGTCCTCCGATAACAAAGGAAAAACTATTATTAGAATACGATAATAACCTATTATTATTAAACCCTTTAATAATTTAAAAAAATGGTTACAGAAATATTAAGGATAGATAAAAACGGTTTATTTTGGTATCCCTAATCGGCATGCGCGGAAATACCCCTTTTATTACTAACGATAATAATACCCTAATTACGAAAAATAAAAACAATTTATTTACTTACGTATTATACGAATAATAGAAAAAAAAATTGATTTTCCCGGTTAAACGGGATAAAATAAATAAGATAAAAGATAATACCGATATTTTCGTATTATGCGTTCTTAAAAAGAAATTAATTAAAAAATAACATCTTATAACTAGCCCTCGAACTTATAATACCTTTAAAAAAACTTTTTTTGCTTTTTTAAAAAATATAATTATTAATTATAAACAAAAAAAGAAAGTATGAAAGGACGAAACCTGTTTATATAATAACTAATCGCGGATTTTCACCTTTAATTATTTATTATTATAAATCCTTAAGAAAAAAAAGGAATTATAATTAGTTTAAAACAAACTATTAAAAATTTATAAGGAAAAGATAACGATATTCCCATTTAGGAAACCACTTACGTAATAAAAAACAGTTTACTTAATGGGATTAAGAAATAAGATAATAAATAAAAAAAATATTTTGATTAAAAGGAAAAATAAAAAAACAAAAATACTATAACGCATAATTACTGGAAAATACAAAACGTTATACAG
This sequence comes from Monosporascus sp. GIB2, assembly GCA_004155935.1. Lineage (NCBI taxonomy): Eukaryota > Fungi > Ascomycota > Sordariomycetes > Xylariales > Monosporascus > Monosporascus sp. GIB2. The sequence goes on along the minus strand of QJNV01000907.1, from coordinate 230,694 downwards.
TACGTATTAACGTATTGGAACCATAAATAAAATAATAACATTACTTTATCCGATAATTACGGGATCAGATCGACGATCTGAAAAAAAAAATACGGCAATTTAAACAAGATTACCCAAAAGTACCACGCCCCCTATAGGAAAACCGCAAGAAGGCAAAAACTAAAAGAATTAACGGAAACTCCCAAAAAAGGCTTTAATAATAATAAAAAACGAGGAAAACCTTATTACATTAAAAATGCGAATTAAAACATATTAGTATACTGTTATAATGGATAACGGAATTTTAAAAAATAATTATATTATATTTAAGATAATTAACTAACTTAAGTTACCATAAAAATATAAAAAAAACCTTTATATTACGAATATTACCAAAAGTTAATTATTTTTTTATAACAATAAAAAAATTATATGCGAAATTAATTACTTCGATATTATTATATTAAAACGGCAAATAATTATTAATTTCGATATAATATCGTTAAAAAATTACGATATAATTTTAAGGATAATATAATTACGTTAGTATAACCTTTTAATCGATTAAATAATTAACCAAGTAAAATTTCTTTTACGGTTTAACGATAAGTAATAAAAAAAAAAACGGAAATCTTAATATTCGATTAAAAATAATGACGAATGCCGGCATAAAAATACGACAAAAACCTTACCACCTATAAGAAAACGATATAAAAAAAAAACATCATAAAAAAATTCGACGTATTATTATTATTATTAAAGCAAAATTACGGTAATTAAATAACGACTTATAACGACTAATCCTAAAGTTAAAAAAATTAATTAAGGTATTATTATAATATCATAAATATAAAAAATTATTTAATAAAAAACTTAAAATAAAATTATTAAAATATAACGAATAAAATTATAAAATTATCCTTAAAAAAAAACGCTTTAACCAAATTTTATCCTATTTATAACTTTAACGAAATAAAATTATAAATATTACGAAAATATTTAAAAAATCGACTTAAAAAAAGATAAATTCGATTATTTAAATTACCCACTAATTACTTTATATTTTTTATTTTTAAAAAAAACGGTAAACTCCGATTAATCGTAAATTACCGATAGTTTAATAATATTACTGTTAAAAATTAAATATTATTATTTTTAATTAACGAAATAAAAAATCGTTTTTACGGATTATAATAATTTACTACTTTCGATCTTAAAAATGAATATAATTTAATTCGAATCAAAAAAAGTTATAAATGGAAAACGGCATTTTAAACAAAATATGGCTTTTACGAATACCTTATTACCTTTATAAAATTTATCAATATACCTATTACCATTTAACGCATAGTTAATTACGTACTCCGAAAATATCTTAACATTTTTATCGTATATTATCTCGATAACATTCTTATTTTTTAAAAAATTAAAAAACAACATAAAAAACATATCCACAAAATATTACAATTACTTTAAAATATCAACTTACTAATTAACGCAAAAAAAAAAACTAATTTTATACGCAAAAAATAAAATACTTAAGTTATATTATTACTCCTAAATATATCAAAATAAACCTTAAAAAAATCGTTACAATACTTAATTAGGCATAACCCATTACTGTTAAAAAAATACAAATTTTCCTTAAATTTGTTAATTATTATCGCAAATTTATTAAAAATTTTAACAAAATAACTATACCCTTTAATATATTTATACGGAAAAAAAAGTTTTAATAAACGCTAAAAACGGAAAAAACCTTTTAATAACTTAAAAAAGTAATTACGAATTAACTAATATTAATTATATACGATTTAAATCGCCTAGTAAAGCTAAAAACCGATACGTCAAACTATGCTTTAAACGCGGTAATCGGATAACGAAACGATTTAAATATTTTACACCTTATTGCTTTTTTTTCGTATAAATTATAAGGACCAAAATTACGTTATGCCATACTAAATAAAAAATTCTTAACTATTATTAAAATATTTCGTAAATTTAAATATTTCCTTAAAAATAACCAACATTAAGTTAAAATTTATACGGATTATAAAAACCTTACCCGGTTTACCACGATTAAAGAATTTACGGTACGAAAATTCCGCTATGCCAAAAAATTAACCGAATATAACTTTATCATTATTTATCGCAAAAAATCAAAAAATGAAAAAGCCGATACGTTTAACAAACGACCTAATTTTAAAAAAAAATAATCAAAATTAATTATGCCATTTTCGATACGACTCCGGAAAGATATCTACATTCCCGACAAATTTTAGCAATATAAGCAATACCTTAAAATATGCATTAAAAAATCAAAACGTATAACGACGAATTACCAAAAAAAAAACAAACAAAATATAAATCCCGACAAAATATTAAGAAAACTTAATACGAAAAATATATAAACATTAACTATACGGACATTTAGGAATCCATAAAACCCTTAAATACCTTTAACGTAATTATTATTTTTCAGAAATAAAAAAAATAATATAAAAAATCTTGCGATAATACGGCATTTGCGCCAAAACGAAAATACGGCGATATAAGCCATATAAAAAACTACAACCATTACCAATCGCGGAATAACCATAAAATTCGATCATAATAAATTTTATTACCAAACTTTCTTTATTAAAAAAACCAGCTACAAATATATATTACGATAACGTTTTTATGGTCGTAAACCGATTTATAAAATTTTCTTACTTTTTATCTTACAATAAAAATATTAATACCGAATAACTAACATATATCTTTTTCAGAAATATTTTCAATATTTACGGATTACCGTACGAAATTATTTCAAATAAAAAAACAACGTTTACCTTTAAATTTTAACAAAGTTTAATAACTTAGGTTAACTTAAATCATAAATTATTTAACGCTTTTCGACCCTAAACAAATAAATAAACAAAACGGCAAAATTAAATACTTAAAACCTACTTACGATATTACATTAATTATAAGCAAAATAATTAAGTTAAAAAATTACTAATAACCCAAATAACTTATAACATTAATTATCATAAAAGCATTAAAATAACGCCATCTACAGCCAATTTTGGATTTATTTCTAAAGTTTACAAAAAATTACAAAAAAAAAACCATTTAATATTAAAACAATTCTTACGTCAAAACAATTTAAACAATTACATTAGGAAATAAAAACAAAACTCGAATTCGTACGTAATTAAATAAAAAAATATTATAATAAAAAACGGTTAAAAAAACCAACCTTTTCGGAGGAAAAAATAATTTACCTAACCACTAAAAACATTTAAACGAAACGACCAAACAAAAAATTCGATTTTAAGTATATCGGTCCTTACAAAATCATCAAAAAAGTCTCAAATAATAATTACTAATTAAACCTATTACCTAAAATTAAATTTTACCCAATTTTCCACATATCCCTGCTCGAATTAATAACGGATACAATTAAAATATATACCAAATAAAACGATACGGAAATAAAAAACGAATAAAAATATAAGGCAAAAAAAATCCTTAACATACGAAAAATTAACGGATTTACATAGTATTTAGTTAAATAAAAAAGGTACTTGGATACGGAAATTTTTTGGGAACCCGTTAAAAACCTTATTAAAACCTAATAATTACTAAAAGATTTTCACTAATAACGCCCAAAATAATATCCTAATTAATACCGCTAACAAAAATATAGCCTAAGCTATCTTCGTCGGAAAGGCCCTACGTAACGGCAGTCTCAAATTTAGCCGTTATACGATTCTCCTCCTTTTTACGTTTAAAATTTTCGAATTTATCCAAGCTTTCCACATCTTAACGAATTAATTTAACACCTTTTTCCCGTAAAAGGATTTATTATTTGTTAATACGAATAAAACGTACGATTTATTCGGAAATTTCGGATATTTTATTTATGAAATTCTTGCGAAATTTAATAAAACGTTTGGCAACTATTTATCTTTTTTAATCCAAACGATTTTTAACACGATTAATACCGTCTAAAAAAAAAAAAGAACCGCTAAATTATTACAACGACGGTTATAATATCGAACGTATTGCTCGTAACGTTTAAGATTTTCGATTATAACGCACCGCGTTCCTTTTTTAAAACAAAAAGTATAAGGCATAATGTTAAAACCAAATTTAAAAATATAAAAAGTAAAAAAAGCAACGCTTTCCTTTTAGTTAGGACGATTACGAGGTTTACGGTTAGAAACACGACCTAATATAATAAAAAAAAGGGAACATTTACTAAAGGAAAAAAAATCTTCGAAGTAAAGATTTAGAGAAAAAGGAATCGTATTATAACATAATTAATCGGACCTCGGAAGACGGTCTTTTGACAAACCGTAAAACAGGACCCAAGTAAGTTAATTACGTAACATAAATTTATTAGGATTTAATAAATCCATTTAAAATCACAACAAAATATATACATTCGTTACCATATAGCTAAATAACGACAGCTTTTAATACAATTTCGTTACCTACGGCACCTTTGGTATTACGAAACGTAACTAAATTACTTTATTACTTTATTGCTTAATTTCTCACAGTACTCTGCCAACATAAACCCGTCGACTTAGGTTTAATAGTTGGTTAATTAGCCTAGCCGTCACATTTCGTTAATTGAAGTTTTTCGATTATTTTTTGTATTTTCCATATAATTACGTATAATAGGTTTAAACCAATTAGCCGTATCCCCCATAAGATAGGCTTTTATTACGAGGATCGACTTAAGGATATTATTAAAACCTAAAAAGCGTAAATAAATACGGGCTTAAATAAAGAAGGTTTAAGGATTACCTTTGCTGTTATAAGGTTTTGGTTTTTTAGGTTTTATTTAAGGGACGATAGGTGGTATTGCCGATATTGCTTTAATTTATTCGTTAAGTCGTTAATTTTCTTTTTTTAATTCCTTAATACGCGCCTGGAACTGCTGCGAAGTGGGTTCGGAATTGCTAGTCGACATTTTGATAATATCAAATATTGCTTAAAGTTTAACGGTATTATTAAATAAAAACTTGTAACGTATAACAACTAGGTTAATTAATTAATTATTAAACCTAAGTCGACGGGTTTATATTAATAAAGTATTATAGGAATTTAAATAATAAAATAACAAAATAACTTAATTACGTTTCGTAATACCAAGGGCGTTTTAAGTAACGAAGTTATATTGTAAGCTATCGTTATTTAGCTAGGTGGTAACGAATATATATATCTTATTATGGCTTTAAATAGATTTATTAAATCCCCATAAATCCATATTATTAATTTTAAATAAATTTATTAAATCCTTATAAATCTATGTTATTAACTTTAAATGGATTTATTAAATCCCCATAAATCCAAGTTACGTATCTGACCCACTTGGGTCCTGTTTTACGGTCTGCCAAGAGACCGTCTTCCGAGGTCCGACCAACTATGTTATAACAGATAGCACTAATTATAACGAAAATTAACGCGTATAGGTAGCCCATTACCGTTCTTACCTTTCCTAGGGTTAGCTAAACCTCATTTAACGAAGTTGAAGTTTTAGGCTTTTGCGAATACCCTTAAAGCGGATTTTAATTCGTTTAATTTCTTAAAGGTTCTTAAATAGTTATTAAAGGGATTTGGGATTGTTATTACTTTTGGCCGAGGCGGTAAATGGGCTTCCGGCTTACTATCAGACGAAAATTTAAAGTCCTTAAACTTTAAAAACCAATTTGAAACCGTAATAGTTTTATTAGGTTTTATGGCGGCTATAGTTATTATAATATTAAAAAGTGTTATTATGGTATTAATTTAAAAGATTTGCTATTTATGCTATATTACCCTTACTATTCGTACTATATGCCCCACTTTCCAGCTAATATATACCTGATATAACTGTTAGTTTCCAACTAATTCCACCTTTAAAACCCCACTTTATTAAAAAATAAAAAAATATACCTAATTTTAATTAATTCTGTATATTATAAATTTTTATTAATAATTTTAATTAAACCTTTATATTCATTACGGTAATATTTCGTAAAATAATAATATAATTTAATTAATATGTTAACGGAATTAACGTTTTTATAATAATTTCTGCAAAATGCCGAAAACCTTATATAATAATTAATCATTAATTAAGTTAATCATATCGATTACGGCCGAATTAGGTATTTATACGCTTAATTCTAATTCGAAATAATTTATTACGTATTAAAAACGGTACGTAATAATAACGAGTTTTTGCTGACGGCGTTTAAAATCTAGGGCAGCCGTAGCGGTTAAGGTTATCGTTACCCTAAATACTGTAAACGGCGCTGCGGGCGTTATTAAAGTTATAAATATTGTTATTTTTTACGTATTATTTCGTCCGTTACCCCTTTTACGTTTACCACGTCCACCGTAATAATATATAACCTTATTATTACGGCCTTAGTTTTATTTTTTCGTTACGGTCGTTTGTAATTTCGTAAGTAACGTAAATAATGTATTACTTTAAGCATTACCCCGGGTTAAAAACGTAATTACGCCGTAACATACCCGTTATAAAAGTCGAAATATAATATTATTTTTAAACTTTTTGATAAATTTTTATTATAAGCGTTTATGGCGATATAATTCGTAAAAATTTCGGTATATATAAATTTATCGGGTTTTTAAACGAAAAATTTCGGATAAAATTATCAAAACGTTACGAAAATGGTTACGTATTTAAGTAATTTATAATTTACGGATAAATAAAAAAAAATTCGTTAATTTATATATTATTAATTATATTTTTAAAATAATAAAAAGTATTTATTATATTTTGTAATATATATTATTATTTATTAATATTATCCGTTAATAACTTTTTAATATAAAATTTTTAAACGTTAAATAAATATTATAATATATAATATAAATATATAATATATTATATTACGTTTTAAAAATATTTATATATGGTAATAATAATTAAGATATAAAATTAACTTATATTAAAAATTATAATAATATCCGACGGTATTATTTTGTTAAAAAATTAATATTTTTTTTCGAATAACGAAATATAACATTTTTTATTTATTTACGGTAAATAAAATTACGGCGGAATTAAATAATATAATTAATTATTACGTAATAAAATTTCGTTTTTTATTTATTAATTATTTTTACGAAAATTTTATTTATAATAAAAAAATTATTATATTCGTTAAATAAATAACGTTTAACGAAATTATAATTAAATTCCGTAAATAAATTCGTTCGAATTCCGTAATTACGATATCGTAAAATAAAATAATTAATTTATTAATAACGGATAAAAAATTATATATTTTTTAAATATTTAACGGTAAATTATTAATTATTACCGAATTAATTTATTAAACGTTATTAAATAACGTTAAAGTTTTTTTCGGTATATAAATATACCATATGTTATTAATATAATAAATATTTTTTACGGTTATAAAAAATAAAAATAAAAATAATATTTTTAAAAAATAAAATTAATTATTATATCCGAAATTATTTAAGTACTAAAAATCCTATTAATTGTTATTTTTTAAATTTTTATTAAAATTTAAAAAAATATTTTTTTATTATTAATATCGTAACCGTTTTTAAAAAGGTTATTATTACCGTTATTTTCGGTAAAGATTTTTTTTTATTTTTTGCGGTTACGGAAAATAACGTTTTTATTTATATAAAAAATATATATTTATTATTATATATCCGGCAAAATTATTATAACGGCAACTTTTAGCTTTTTATTAAAATCGAAAAAAAAATATAAAAATATGGAATATAAAATTTTTCGAAAAAAAATATATATTATTAAAATAATTAATCGAACGACGCTTACGTTTTATTATAAATAATACCGAACGCCATATTAAAAACGTTATTATAATTCGTATATTCGGTAATATTTATAAAAAATAATTTATATCGGTTAATTTTATAAATATTATTTATAATAACGATATAAAAAAAACGTCGTTATATATTAATATATTATAAATACATTTGAAATATTACGGTAATATAATTAAAATTAACTTTTTCGTAAATAATTCGGTATAAACGATTTTCGTTTTATAATTTTTTGATAAACGCTTAAATTTTTATAAAATTATTTATTTTACTTATCTTAATTTTCTAAATATAATTATTAACGTTTTTAATTTTAATAAAAATTAAAAAATAACGGAAAATAATACGTAACGAAATAACGATAATTTAAACCGTATTATCGATTTTATATTAACTTTTAATATAACGTTTTTATTTATTCGTAAAACGGTAATAACTAACGTTATTTATATCGTTATTCATAAAATTATCGTTAAACCGTTTATAAAAATAATTATATTTTTTTTCAAAAAAGTTTAATTCGAAAATTTATTTCCAACCGTACTTTTATATAACTTTTAATACGCCGTATGAAAAATACCCGATTTTTTTCGTAATTTAGTTTTTCCGTTTGTTATAATTTTAACTTTTAATAAATATATTACGGTTATAATTAATTTTAAAACGTATAAGTTTACCGTAACGGTAATTACCAACGTTAATTTTTTTTACGCCGTAATTATATAACTTCCTATATTATTACAGATAACCGTATAATTCTTTTTAAAAATCCGAAACGTTACAGCCGTACGCGCCACTTTTTTTAGGATTCGGGATAACCGTTATAACCGAAATAACGTATTATTATTATAACGAAATTATTATAATTATTATAAAAAGATTATAATTAAAGAAAATAATTATAACTAAAAGCGTTACAATTACAACTAGGAGTTAACAAATAGCAGATCTGTGGCGGCTATAGGCAGCTGTTAAAAGTGGGACATAGCACAAATAGCCAGGGGGATACAGCACAAATAGCAAATCTCTAATTTAATTGCCCTTTCGCAATAGCAATACACCTGTTGCAATATAGGAAATTAAAGCAATTACGCGTTTCCTAGCGGACTGCAAAGCGCGTTAAACGGGCCGTCAGAAATTTGACGGCCCGGTGGCAGGTGTAAAAAAAGTAATATGTAGCTTCTATTAAAAAACTAATGTGCGAATAGCACAACTCTTCTTTTAAGTCACTTAAGTACCGCTCCATAACTTACCTCACTAAAATCGGGTATCGAAGCTGTACTGGTCCGGGATTTAGATCTGTACTAGTTCAGATCTCCGTACTGGTTCAGATCTACTAAGGCCTTTCGGAACGAGTCTGGCTTTTCCAATTCACGAACACCCATTCCTATAAATTGGCGTGTTGTGTTGCAGGTTTGGGATAACGAAGGCACACTATGGATGACCGGTCACGTGCCTCCGCTAGCCTGTATGTAGACAGCCGCTCCGCTCACATTGACCAATAGAACTTCAACCTTCCACAATATCGAATACCTTGTCATTGGACGTCTACGTAATTCCACATTGTCGGCCGGGACTGACCACAGCCCCGGTATACGTGACCTATAGCTCGCCAGGTCTTGGTGAGACCTGTAACATATTGAGGCCTATGGGGCTGCCTGTTACCGAATTATGTCAGTATTCCTTTACGTTTAAAAATAGGACTTAGGAAGCTTTTAAAAAGATGATGGCAAATTTTTGTTACTATATAAGAAGATGTTCCCCCCAGGCCCATACTTTGCAAAGGTAGTAGAAATAAGAGAGAGAAAGAATTAAAGAATTCTATAGTTAATACTATGTTATAAAACCTTCAGCAGCTGCACGACGGCCTCGTGCCCTTTTCTGGCAGCCCATGATAATGGCGTTTGGCCTGAGTTATCTTCCGACTCGACGTCGGCGCCCTTATCGAGCAGCAGCCGTACGACGGACTCGTGCCCATTCGCGGCGGCATACGATAACGGCGTCCGATCGTAATTACTCCTCAGATCTGGACTCTGCCCGTGTTCAAGGAGGATATTTGCTGCATCATTTACTCCAAAGTACGCCGCTAAGTGCAGACCTGTTATGTATCTCGGAACTTCTTGGCTGTACCCTGAATGCTCTGGGAACCGCTTGGCGGCCATCAGTGCTTGACTCGATGCCTCGACCTTAGCTTTACTCTCGAGAAAGTATATGACTTCCTGGTGTAAAGTCGAAGCCTCACGAGCATGATGTCCCCAGTTGTGTGCCGCGTAGTCGTAGAGCTGGCTTGACTGCAGCCGCATCTCAAAATCCTCGTCGGTTTGGCAAAATCCGTTTTCAAAGATGCTAAACGAGAGGTAGGTAACGCAGGTTTCTGTGATATTGGACGCCGCGTCCGGAAACCAATCATTTTGCGTCAGTTCCAAGTATTCTTGGGCCGTGTAGTGGACCAATCGGATGATGGCGCTTTCTTCATCGACCGTGACTAATCCAGCACACACGGATATCATGGCTTGAATAGATGGAAAGTTCTCTTCATGAAGTTCAGGCTTGCCAAGTTCAACTGCGAGCGCATGTTGAAGCTCAGATGTAGTCAGTGGCCTCTTGGCGCATGTGATCCATAACAGAATCTGCTTAGCAAGCTTACGCGGGCCTGATTGCTGACCATTGATTCTCTTCATGGTGTGGTCGTATGCTTGAGCTAGTATATCGAACTTCTGATCCTTTGCTGACCCTCGACTCTGCCTCTGGAACTGCTGTAATGCCCTTCTGACAGCTTTTGGTGTAGGCTTTTCGTAAAGCGAGCTAAGATATATTTCTGCGAGGTGGAACCTATCATCAGGTCAGTGACAACGCTTCTTTCAAGCATGACTGGAAACGTACATTCCATCGACAGCGTCTGAGATTCCGGTTATGATCTCATGTTGTAATTGTCGGTTCTGTCCAATGAAAGACGGTAGTCGCCCCATGTGGCCTTCCAGATATCGTTCTATATCTGCCCTGCTTGCACGAATCTCTAATGCCATGCTCCCGTTGAACTCAGTAATGATCTCTGGGATGAATCTCGAAGTCGCAAAAATATTTGCTCCGCACTTCGCCTGAAGGGCGAAGATCTCCTGCATAAATCTGATCCGGACACCACCGGATGCTTGGCATTCATCAAGTGCGTCGACGATGACGAAGATTCTCGAATACATGGCGGCAACAGACTGGAGTACTTTCGAGATTTCACTGAATGATGATCGTACCCGCTTGTTCTTGTGGGTGTTGTGGAGAGATTTCACGCTGTCTGGCAGAGAAGACCGGCCTTGAGCCAGCTGCCTGAGTAGACTCGCGAGTAGATCTTCAGCCTTCTGCTCGACTGTCCGCCGAAAATTACAATAGAGATAAGCGATTCCAATTGTGTCATCATTTTGAAATCTGTTGCAAAGATCGTCGACCACAATTGACGTGATGATTGTTTTTCCCGCCCCGGGAATCCCTGGACAGAACAATGTCTGCTTGTTGGTCTTGAACCACTTCTGGAACTCTGCAGAGTCTAGAAGCCATTGACCAGTTCCTGGTTGCCTTCTGTTGAAGAAGTCGGTTTGCTGAGGGCCGTAGTCGGTTGGTGTAAGCCAGTCAAGGATCTCAAGGTCTTTACTTATGTCCAACTTGGACCTCATCATTCCAACACCTGCTCCAGTCTTAGATACGGTGTCAAGGACTGTATCTCTTATTAGAAGCTCGCTTCTACTTCGACATATAGCTCGAGAATGACTTACCGCCAGCGAGACTATCGCCGATCCTCTTCTCAGTCTCGATGCTGCCCGGAGGAATTTGACAGAGAAGATCTTTCGAGTACGCGGCCGCCGCCATTGCTGCGTATCCTTGCCACTTATTGTTCTTGTGGGAGTCCGAGTAGTCGCATATGCCGCTAATAACCAGACAGGGAAAATGGTTCATTAACCCTGCCGCTTTCATCTCAAAACACAGAACGTCCTGTTCCGCTGCAAGTTTATCCCGAAGGGAAGCGTCCTTCATCAACCGGTCCGCGGACATAATCAGACCATAATGAATTGCTGGATTATCCTCGTCGGACCGTTGGGGTCGCAATATCAAGTTTGATGGATCATCATTACAGACCGCCGGACAGCTTGATTCGTGAGTAACTTCGGCTTTAAATAGCTTGTCGGTAGCTGGTTCTGGTCGTTTGTACTTCCTCCGCAACCTTGGTTTCTTCTCGAGAATATTGTTGATGGCTTCTTCAAGCCGATGCCCTGTTATCTCGTATTGGGCTTCGAGTCCAACCACCGCCGCCCTCAAGACTGTTGGCTGCTTCAAGAACCCTGTAGGTCGGAACCTCTGGTTTTGTATGGTTTTGTCAAAATCGTACTGCAACACGCCATCTTTTCCACTGCGAGGAACGCTAACAACGATGTCGCCAAGGCGGATATCATGCTTTTGGCTTGGCGCACCGCCGCCGATCCCGACCATCAGACAGATTCTGACGTTGGGGAAGCTGTGCAGCATGGCTCTTGCGACGCTTGCTGCAGACGATATCCCGTACTCGCCGTCAGATAAGACGGGGATGACGACGTTGTGTTTCCCAATCCTGCCCAGGGTGTAATCATTGTTGTCATGGGCAGACACATGCTCAGGTCCTTCGTGCTTTTCGTCAAGGAAAGCTTGTACAGCGACGTATTCCGTTATTATGGTGGAGATCAATCCGACAGTGTATTCGTCATTTGTGAAGCGGGTGGGATGCCTTTGGAAGTAATCCATCAGTTTCTCGTCTTTGGCGTGGCCCTGGTATTCAGGTGGACCTATCCGCTTACAATCTGGCGGCAGAGAGAGAGGGCACCAAAATTCCCATTCCGATTGGCCATTGATGGCGAAAGTGCATCTTGGGTCATCATGGGATGTTGGCAGCTGGTCTTCTGGGATGCCGACCGTAGATTCGAATGTAGCCTCGAGGCTGGACCAGTCCAGCGTGGAATTCTTCTCCCGATCCCCGCAGTCGCACGAGTCTCGATCGCAGTAGAGATGGTGGCTGCTGTCGCTAAGTGAATGCCTAGATATCTTGGCGTCGTCTTTGTCGCTTGCCTTCGTTGAGGAGTCGGCGATGCTTTCTCTGTCTTCTAGATCGTCTTCTACGTAAGAGAGGGAGAGGAAAGCCACCGATTTGAGATGTTGGGCAATGTGTTCCCAGAGAAGCATATGCGGCCTTTCTCCCATGCGCTTCTCAACGTCCGGTGGGACACAGTCGCAAAGGGGACACACGAAGGGATCCCTGGTCGCTATCCGTCGGTTTCGCCGTATCCGTCCCATAATTTGCGACTGTGTGAGCTTGTCCCCATGGCAAGTATTCAAGTGATTCAAAAATTCCGCCTTTTCGTCGAATTCTGGCGGCGCTCTGCCAGGCTCATTGTGATCGACGTCGCAATGCCATCTCTCCGTATGGATTTGTTCTGACCAATTCATCGAGTGTCGCGTCCGCATATGATCCATCCAGCCTGGCAGGCTGGTGAAGTACTGAGGAGGCTCAATGCAATCCTCGGAAATGCAGACGTAAGGCTCGGTATCTTGGTCAACATGAGTACTGTGGGCATGTCAGAAAAATTCGATATAAACCGGCAAAGAAATGCCAGTACGTACTTCCAAGCACGCTTTGTCAAGGTCAGTGGTTCCAGAGGCATGGCGCAAATAGCGCAAGATTGGTACCTTTTCCCGTCTTTTTGCCTCGGCTGAGGGGGGTAGTCGTATTCATTGCACTGGCCGTCTCGAACAGCCGAGCCACTGCTGATGACCGTGCTTGAAGGATTCCTCTTCGTTCGATTGATACGAACTATTGCAGAAGGTGAGACTACAGAAGGAAGCGTCTCGGGACCTTGGGTGACCTTCTGCTTCTTGGGGCCCATGTCCTTGTTGAAGGACACCACCGGCGCGTTTACCTGTTCCTTAGGCCTCTCCTCCTCGTTCTCTAGGATCTCCAAGTCGTCTCGGTCATTCCGTCGATATGCAAGCTTCTTGTTATGCTCTTGCATATACTGAAGCGATATTCCTCGTACGTGGATGGAAGCACCAAGCTGGCTGCAAAGACTCTTCCGCGCATTGGGGTACCTTGTCTGCGCGAGCAAGCGGCACAACGACTCGTCCTGGGTATTGCGACTCCCTTGCCTCAAGCGATGAGTCTGACATGCCGAGCGGCGGATATTCACCGACAGAATGAGAAGTCGATCTACTGCAGCTCTCACGGCAGGCAGTCCAGGACTTGATTCTGATGTCTCCTCCGCGTCGTCGCGGGAATTTACTGTAGACATGTCAGCGCATTCTCGTGGCGTAATCAAGTAAGAAAGAACGTTACCCCATATGAGATTGTCTTGTATCATATAAAGCAGCTCAAGTACCATGTCTCTAATCTCCCCATGGGGAGCTAATCGGGCATCGAGAGACGCCCTTGGCACTGCGAAGGCCCCGACATATGCTGCCCATTGGTTGAATCGCCCCCATAGCTCTTCTATCTCTAGATAGTCGTCTCCCGCACCGTCTGTTGTCTGGAGATGATGTTCAAAGTGCTTTGAACAGAGCTGTGCAGCGTCGTAGATGGGCTGGCTCGACTCGTGGACCACGGAGCCTCCCTGCATTTCTTCGTGCTGCGGAGAGCCACCCATGGTAGGATGCAGCAAACTGGTTCTGGGTTACAAAGCCACCGCCTCGCCGACGGGCCGTGAATTCACAATCCGATGCTGGTTGAGAGATGCTGGTATTGAGATGTTGGACATACCATCACACCTGGCTTGCCTGATGCTGCTTGACGCACGCAAAGAGCCCGATGTGGAGCGCGCCGTAAGCCACAATGGTGAGGGGAAGGTGCCATCGAATAGGATATTTGTTAAGCCACCATCCAGGGTGCTTAAGGAATTAGTTGCAATGCAGTTGTATGCCAATCACGGCCTTGTTGAGCGTCGGCTCGGCCCAGGTCTAGACCCTCCTCGCTGATGAATAACATTTGTCACCACCTCAACTCACCGATGAGCGTGTTCCGTCTCTCCAGTGAGCCTCCTATAGCGCCTCGCGCTCGCGGCGTCTTGCGGCTGGCATACTCGTCAAGATGCATCTCGCCGAAGCAGATGCGCAGCTGTTTTTGGCTATCGTGCAGACGTTCGTCGGCGCGCTGCCGCCGAGCCCGAAGCGCGAGCCTGACGCCGCCCAGACATGCCAGCCTCAATCCGAGGACTGGAACCGAACGAAGCGGCACAACGCGATAACGTTTTTGAGATTTGAGGTATGGCAATTGACCGAAGTCTTGACCAAGGACCGTGCTGTATGTGACCTGTCGGATGATGCCTTCGACAAAGCAAGCGATGCCCTTGAGGATCTTCTTAACCTGCTGGACGGGCTGGTTGACGACGGAATCCCCAGAAAAGAAGAGCTTTTGGTAAGATAAAAATCCCTCACAAAGCGCACTTCTAGCGAAAGTGTTGCCCAAGCTTGGTTACTCTGCCCCGGCGTTGTCCTCCAGTCTAGGGTATTAGCTGACGTCTTTCTAGACGGATCCGCCTTCGAGGTTCCCTAAACTCCAGGCCTTGGAAACCCTCTTGCGCCCCTACAACCAGGATCCTGCCACTGATGTCTCAATCCACTTTCCCTGCGAGATATTGGTATGGATAAAGTATCCTGTGGAAGGTGCCGAACCGCTGCAGTATCGCAAGATAGCGAACCCAGTGCAACGGTTCAATACCACCATGAAAGGCATATATGAGGCTCACATGGTCAATGCAGAACTTGAGTTAGCTCAGGTTGGAGCGACCCAGATCTTTCATCAATCTCGCCAGTCTCAGGAGGACACCTCAGATGACAAAAGAGCTCAGGCCGACCTACAGCAAGCGCAGAGACTCTGCGAGTCCACCAAAGCTCTTGCCAAAGTGTTTACAAAGGCCCCAAAGCCATGTCAGCCGCCTCACTCTGCTCATATTCACCTGTCTGGGTTCCAAGAGAGTGAGATCGACATGCTCGTCTCAGTATGTGGCGAAACCAAATCGAAATGGCATATTGTCCACTGGGCCAACCCAAGCTCGCCCAGATCCCCGGATCCGCAACAGAACCCCACAGGTTCTATCTGTTCTGTACTGAAGGAATCACGCAATGGTAAGGCTCGGCTACGAATCCAGCTACAACGGGACGGCTGTTGGAATAGCCGGGCCCCGGGGCCCAACGATCGGATTATGAAGTACGCGGTAGCTCCGAAGAAGACTCTGGACGAATGGCTCTGTCCAAAGAAAGACGGAGAAACAACCCCGATAGCATCGTCCAAGTTAACAAGGAAGGACAAACTCCGTCTCGCACTTAAGATTGCGAGATCTCTGCTCTGTTTCCTTGGAAGTCCGCTTCTTCAAGGCCCATGGAAGAGCCAAAGCATCCTCGTCGCTGAGATTGCCGACGGATCGTCTGACGAGGGTCTCAAGATCAAGCCCTACATCTCCGGAGTACTAACCGGGTGCCTCGACGAAGAAGAGTCCAAACAATCTGGGAGAGCGAAATCGTCCATTCTCCACCTTGGGCTCCTACTCTGGGAACTGTTTGTTGAGGAGAAGGTTACAATCACTGAGGAGGACAAAGAGGAAGACGAGGACGAAGACGAAGATGGAGGCGAAGATGAGACCAACTCCCTGTTCAACGCACTCAACCGCAAGGAGATCAGCTCACGAGAATCGTCATTTATCGACACGTTCTGCCTTGATCTCATTGCCAACTGCCTCAATCTCTACGGACAAGCCGGCGTAATCGATGCGGCGTTTCGTGCCAAGTTATACTGGGGTATCGTCAAGCCACTCATAACGTCCTTTGAAGATCACACGCCATCCAAGAAGAAACTAGCGATAACCATGGAGAGCGGACGTGCGCCACCTCCATTACATCCCATCTCGAGCAGCACGGGTTTTGACCAACAGCAAGCCCCAGTTATGAAGCTAGGCATTATGAAGAAGCAGAGCCGTTCGGCCTTCACGCATGGAAGCCGCTGGCAAAATGGTATGCCATCTATCGCAAGTCCTCTTTCAGCCGTGACCACCGCCGACGAGTACTACCTGGGACATGCCGAAAGCGGTCCCCAACACCGAGATGACAATATCTCGTCCCATCTTACTCGTGAGCCCAGCAAAGCGTTGGGTTCTGAAAAGCCGAGTAGACGTACGAGCTCGAACAGAAATAGGTTCGACTGTCAACAGAAAAAGCCACATGCGTTGCTCAAGAAGTGCGTCTTATTCGACGCAGATGATCAAACATATCAGGAGAGGTTCGTCTAATCGCGTGTCTCCATGTTCGGAGTCTTAACTGTTATTTAGGACGCATCCTGACCCCGACACCCAAGATTTCGTTTGTCGTATGACCACGTTTGTTAAGGACAATATTCTGCCACTGCCCGAGGAACTAGCAGATACTATCAAGTTCGAACGTCAGAAAAGAAGCATTCATATCGCTGTTCTTGACACGGGCATCCATGTCGATGAGGGAGACGAACTACTCAAATGCGGACAAGAAAGAATAATCCTGAAGCGGAACTTCCTCAGTGAGGAGGAGCACGCCTATGTGGACTCTTATGGCCACGGAACACACGTAATTAGGCTATTGCTTCGATTTGCACCCTTTGCGAAGATCATTGTCGCCAAGGTCTCCGAATCCAAGAATTTGACTGGAGGAAGCCAGATCGCCAAGGTAAGACGACGCCAACCAGATTGACGACGTATAACTAACGATGGGCCTATGATAGGCCTTGGACTGGGTCAGCGGCCCCGATTGCAACGCCGATATCATTGTCATGTCCTTCGGACTCGGCCGAACTCCAGACCCAGAGCTGCAGTCCTTCATTAAGGTTCTCGTCGCGAAAGGTAAGCTCATCTTTGCTGCCGCTTCCAACGGCGGCGGCAACGAGCCTAGGGCCTTCCCAGCCAATGAAGCTGGCGTCTTCTGCATCCATGTCTCGGATGGAAAGGGCAACAAGGTTGGCATCAACCCGGCCCCTGTGGGTACCGATAATTTCTCTACTCTGGGGTACGCAATCGATTCGAAATGGGATGGAAAAGAGGTTTACATCAATGGGTCATCATTTGCGGCACCCATCGCCGCAGGCATTGCAGCAAATGCCCTCGAGTTCATCAGACATACCCTGACCGGCCAGGGGGATGACCCGGATTACTTCTACCGGTACCAAGGCATGAGGGCCTTGTTTTGCTGCCTCTCTGATGGTATGGACGGTTATGACTACGTGAAGCCCTGGAAGAGGTATCTATGGGATGACGAGACAGACCCCGAGGATATTTGCTCTGCTTTGAGGGCCATCGTGACGTACGGGCCGGAACAATGGATTAAGGTGACATCTGAGGGCTCATTCCCGGGCTTTAGATGACCATATTTCTCCTTGGAAACCCATAAAGACTATATAGTGAAAACGAGCTAGGAACAAGGATCAAATATAACATAAGAACAACAAGTATCCGCGTAAAGAAAGATCTTCCGCTGTCAAGCAGGTGAAAAAAGCAGGCAGCTTAAACATCCAGTTCCCCTAGGGGCATAAACGGACTAGTTCTTTTGCCATCTGCCTTGGGGGCGACACAATCTCATTCGAGAGCTACGTTACGAGCCCAATTGACCCAGCATTCTTCGACAGGACCCTGCTGTTTCTCAGCCTCCTTCTGGGCCGAGACCTCCTCTTCAATCGGGACCTCTTCAAACTGATCCAGCTTCGTCGCCGGTCCCGCCTTGTCATCAAGCATCTCCGCGCCTTTGATGAAGAGCTTCCCCTCGGGCTTCCTCTCCTTGCTGAACAGGCCCTTCTTCTTGTACCGATACTTCTTGACGCGGAACCCCACCACGATATCGGTAGATTGAAATCCGAGCGTCTGGCTCTTCTCCGCGTTCACATTCCCCTCGACTCCGGCGGCTACCGGCGCCTGCGACACGTTCCCCCCAACCTTGACGTCGGCATTGGCGTTCTGAGCCGCCTCGCAGCCAAACGTCAGGTTCGTCGCCACCTTCAGCCCCGTGACGATGTACACCTCCTTCTTGTAGCCCGAGCCAACAATGTAGTCGTCAACGGGTTTGGCGGCCAGGCACTTGGCCACCCACTTGTCAGTCGGGTCGAAGTAAGTGGTCACGACGCTGTCGCAGGAGAAGGTCTCCTTGTTGCTCCGCTCGCCGCCGGCGTTGGCGTGGCCGCCGACGCCGCTCAGCCCTAGCGCCTCGGCCCAGACGCCGAACTTGCCCGACAGGAGCTGCTTGCGCGTCGCGTGGAAGCCCGTCTGTGGCGTCGGGGTGTAGATTTCGTCGTCGGGCACGGGCTCGTAGTCGGCCTCCTTCTTGTTCAACGGCGCGAGCTCGAGGAGGTCCTTGACTACGGTGCCGAGCCGGAGGGCCCCGCCGGTGGCGGCGATGTTGAAGTGGGGGGCTATGTGGTAGGTGGGGATCCGGAGTTTGGAGGACGCCATGATGAGGCCGGCGCTATAGATAAGCTAGAGCTCGGTAGGGAACTAAGGCTTGACTAAAGCTGGTATTGTAGGGATATTATATCTAGCTATAAACTATACTCTCCCCCTGTTGCGCTAAAGTAACTGATTAGAATGCGGGGATAGGCTCGACTCCTAAGGTTAATCAAGCTGTTAAATTGTTATATAAAGGTTGCGTTATATCGCGCGGTTGGGTAAGACGAGATGAGGGATAGTGGTTACACGTAACTTTAGAAGCATAATTTTATATGCGATATTATCGAAATGATTTTAAAATCCGATATTATAATAAATACTTTCGAACATACGCAGATCGACATAAGCACAAAAGCCGGCGCATCCGCAACTGCAGAGGCTTATGGCGTCGGAGCGGGGAAAGCATCAATGAGGCGAACCAGGCAGCGAGGCAGTAGAGGAGAGGGACTAATAAGGCTTCAAGTGCTTCATATCGCATACAATACAATGTCCAAAAACCCCCAGTACCACCACAGAATTAAGCGGCTTCTAGCGAATCCAGATCTACCTCTTCACCATCCAGAACTGTCTCACCACTCTCATTAGAAAGTGTGTATTTCCCAGCAGAAGGGACGGATGCGATAACGTAGGGCCCTCTGCGATCTCCAGAAGAAGTAAGAAGATACACTTTGTCCCCAACGAGAAATTGCGGTCTCTGTAAAATGTGATTATGAGATTTGATATTCAGGGACGTGTTTAGTCAGGCTACTTGCCGTAGTGTAAGTTGTCACCCATGGGCGCGTGTCTTCCTCATCGAAGAAGACCCTAGGACTTTCTCTGTTGTATCATTAGCACCATGGTTAAATTTGCCAAGCATCACTTCCGCTCACTTCTCCTGTGAAGCCATCCTATAAAAAGAAATGCAAAAACCTCGCGATAGCCCGCGGCTTGGCAAACGCTGATGGCGGTAACGGTGGGTAGACCTGTATGGCTACTGAGAAGGCAGCTTGTCAGATATATATACGCACCGTCGTGTGGTTTGAATCTATTCAATCATATGATTTACTTATCTGTTCCGTTACAAACTGCGCGTCGGTCGCGCTCTAAGGTAGGCTCTCTCGCATCGGGCGGTGGCTGCGCATAAGGTTGCAACGGGCCTTATGCATGGAGTATTCGGTATGCAGAACAATTAATGCAACCTCTTAGCCAATGGGATGTAGCATAAGTACAGACAATTCAGGCCGCATCAGCTTGAATACGGGACTCCAGCCCATGTATCGGCTCAGATGACAACTTTGAATCATGAACTTATTTAGATATTTCCCGCTCTTTTGCAATACCGAAGAACTCTCAGCAGCAGATTCTGCCATTATGGAACTTGAGCTCGCTATCAGTGGAGAAGACAAAGATATAAAGAAAAGTACATCTTCAGATCGCTGGAGAGATGCGGACTGATGCCCAAGTAGTTGAAGATTACCCAGCTGGGTATCCCCGATACACTGCCCTTATATCAGCACATACCCTTACTTGCTATGTCGGAGCTTCAATAAACAACAGCCTCGCCTACTACTCCTGAAGCAAGATAAGCTCGTTGTACTGGAGCAGAGGCTGGATGAGTTCGACCGGCAAGAAAGTTGTCCCCTATTTTTAAGAGAGAGCCGGTGCGACAGGAACACTGACCGGACATTGTTATTATCAGAGATAGAAACCTGCCTCGCCGACAAAGGTATAGAGATCTAAGCCAACATCTGTGTTCTAAGGCTAACGGGACATAGATCAATTCGCCCACCGCACTCACCGAATGCTCAACTTCGGACTTGCGCGTAAAAGAGATGTGCGAAGCCTTCAGAACTGGATAGAGGGGACCGGCTGCCTAGCTCGAGAAGAAACAAAATACCTTTCTCACCGTGAGGAATTAGTCCCGCTGGCGGCCACGGGTGACAGCGCGGTGGTGCAGCTGGAGACATGGGTAGAGGACAAGCTTATACGATTCTGCCACGGATTCCGGAATGTAAGAATAATGAACCCGTCTGTGTTTTCTACGTTTTGCACTGACCACATACTCGACGCGCGGAGGGGTCCCCACAACCTTTCGATAGACAACAACGTATACCTATATTCAGGTCCTTCAGTCAAACGGATCGCAAAAACTATTATGCCGGTCTTGATAATGCTCTTCATTCTAACGCCAGTAGTTATATGCAACGTTATTGGCTCGACACTGGTACGAATAATAGTTGTTACGGTTTCAACAGTTTCTTCCCTCCTCATCCCCTCTGCACTGACGAAATCGAGGATAACTGAATTGATCCTAGCAGGAGCGATGTGAGTGATCTTGAACGCCCCTGAGTCTGTGGGACCTAGCTAATGTCTCATTGCAGACATGCTACTGTCCTGATTGTATTTGTCCCAGGTATTAATGAGCTGCGAAACTAGGCACTCATCATGGTTGCGCACTTCGTTCGCTTATAAGTTACGTTACTATAATAAAGCAAAAAAGGAAATTAGTATTTTCGAAAAGAAAAAGTATGAACACGATAAATATAAAGAAAATATGAATAATATCATAGGTAGATAGAAAAGAGATAAAGTTATCTAATAAGTAATTTTTTTCTTACGTATATTACGTAATTATTTCCGCTCAAAATAACTTTACCGCTTAATTTTAATAATTTGCCATAAAATTAGTGTAGGAGAAAGTTAACGTCCTAATATCGCAGTTTTGATACTAATCATTTTGAAAAACATATTAATCCTTTTAAAACATACCTTATACACCCTCTTATTTTAATGCCTTAATCTATTATTCTACCATATTTTTTTCAATGTTTGACTTTGTTAGTTAATTATAAATATGCAGTTTCGTTGATTTTGTATGGGGAATGGTGGCCCGTTTAGGGGGTGGCCCGTCCATGGGGTGGTCGCCCTACGTGTAAGAGATTCCAGGAGACACCACTACAAGTCTCAAGGCCAATTTAGGTTTGGCATAAGTATCACGGACGTTAGCTGCGTTACTAGATCCAATATATCTAAGTTAATGTAGTACGGATCCTATTGTGCAGAAGGGTTGAGCTCTTTGCACATCGTTCCAAAGCTTAGAAGTAGCAGCCCCTATTCCATTTTGGCCGCCTAATTACCTGAAGCAGTATCTCGCGAGGTCCTCGCGAACCTACTCCAGGCCGGTTTCCGCGGTCGCGGGCAGGAACTACGTGGACCCGGAGTTGGTGTCGATGGTGTACTCGGCGTAGACATGGCCCTCGTGCGGCCAGTCGGGCATTGAGGCCGCGCGCGTCGTCGTACGACGCGTTGAGAAAGCTCATGCGCGGGTCGGCCGCTTGGTTCCCGCCGCTGCCCCAGCTGTAGAGCACCACGCCGATAAACGAGTGGATGTCGAGGTACCAGCGCACGCGACGGAAGGTGTCTAGGACCTAGCGGATGCTGCGCGTCTTGGGCTCCGAGAAGGGCACCACGCCGTGGTACGTCGACGACCCTGGATTGTCCGACGCCACGTTCAGCGCCACCTAGTCGTGGAACCGCGACAGGTCTCGCAGGAAGTCGAAGTTCCGGTTCTGTCGTGCCCCTGAGTTAGAACCCACCACATAGAGCTTTGCCCCCGCAGCGACGGGAGTGTCGAGGCCATGTCTCAACGGCTAAGTGCCCGAGTTCCGACCGGAACTGGCGAAGTTCGCTGCGACAACACGCCAGGAAGGGGTGGGATAGCTCATGAGTTCGCTTACCGGGTCGACCGGCCCCGCGGGGTTCCGGTTCTTTCGCCAGCAGCTGCCCGTCGCCTGGTCGGACGCTACGCCGTCCGGGTTGCTCAGCGGCTGGACCACGATGCCGGTGCCTAGCGGCGTGGCACGTCGCCGGCCGAGTGGGCGCGCCCGCCCCATGTGAGGCCTGAGCCGTGCCGGTGCGCGTTCAGCAGGTTGGCGACGAAATATCTCAGATTGTCCGAGGAGCCGCGCTCACGGACGTGGATGGCCGCGTTGAGGTAGACGAGGTAGGCGCCGTTATTTTGCCGCCGTTGTCACCGATCTTGCCGCCGAAGATGGTGGCCTTCTCGTGCGCCCGGCACAGCATGGTGAAGGTCTCGAAGCCGTCCTCCCGGGCGAGGCTCAGAAACTCCGAGTGGATCTCCGTGGTGCTGAGGATGCTGCCCAGGTTTGTCGCGTTGGGTTTCGCCCGAGGCCGCTTGGGAGATTTTGCCGTCCTCAAACCTGTCGCCCGTGCCGATGGCGTGGCCGGAGTTACCACCGCCTTGCCGCCGGGAGAGATGAGTTTTCCCGTGCGCGGACTCTTCCTGCAGGAGGCAGACCGCCGCCACTCCGACGAGAGACAAGACGCTGCAGTTCCCCTTGAGCTTCATTTTTTTTCTCCGCCCGAGGGTTAGTTTGTCGCGAGCATTCGACGTAAGAGAACGGGTTACTTACTGGAAGCATGAACATTTCTCGAGAAGGTCCCAGACAGCCCTTTTGTATGGTAACGAGGCTGTGTACGCGCCAGTCGACCAAAAGGCACTAAGATAATTTCGAGCTCTCTAGCTCACTTTCCAATCGGTTGGCGGTATTTTCGCTGCCAATCCTAGCTCTCTCGGGGAGTCACATCGAGTGCGGCGCTCCCGTCATATTGGGACTACCAATGGATGGTTCGATCAGGGAGGCACGGATCTTGCCAAGCTGCGTGATGCAAGACAAGGAAGCAACTCTAGCGGGAGTCAGGGCCCGCTGTTGATTTTCGCGATTTATAAGATAATTCCCTACTTCGGTATCCGGTATAATGTTTCGGCGTTAGCGGGCGTAGAGTTGATTGCTGCTGCTTGCGACCGGCTATCAGCTATCAAGACTCGGCCTCTTGGCTCGCCATACAGAGTTATCTGCTTTAGTCTCCAGAGGTGTATCGGGGTGTCTGCGGCAAGCCTCATGTTATTTTTATTCTAGAACGATCACGCAGATATGGAGGGGTGCCGTGGCGATTCAAAGCAGTACTTCGTTTCCGCATTCTTCAAGTCCAGGATGTTAGGCGGAGCGTAATGGAGCGGAAAAGCCGGGGTTCACTGGATTGTCAGGTATAAAAGGCAGGTTTATATTAGAACTTCTTTGATTAGGCAACTAACACGCTTCGCATCGCCGCTGTCGATATCCTATGCCGGGGCCATGCCCAGAATTCCCATTTAGACTACCTTGTAGCTAAGCAGACCGTCCCTCCCAAGGCGATGCCAGCGACCCGGCTGCAACATCGGAAATAACAAAAGTAAGGAGGGGAGCCTATTCTCCCCCGTCCGAACCGATGACCCACGGACGCCCATCGTGTACCTGTGTGAGATGCAATGCAGTCGATATCTTCAAAGCCGAATGCTTGAAAATCTATATGAGAGGACCCTGCCTCGACTCCATTCGAGCACCTCTACAGGCGTATGTGTATATATATACTAAGCCCCTGCCTCCACGTGGGTAAACACTGCGCCGCCTAGAGAAACAGCGGGGATCATTTTTGTTTTTCTTTTTCGTAACGCATTACAAGGCTAGCGTGTATAAAGCGCAAGTCGATTGGTTTGGCGTGTGGTTTTCTTGTATAGGCGTAAAGAGCACGGTAGATGTGGTTAGGAACTCGATGGAATTTGTAGGTGCGTAGGGTGGACCGGAACAGGCAGCTCCCCGGACTCGGGTAATAAACGACGGGATTGGGCTGCGTCATTCAGAGAGATCTGGCGTGTCTTCCTCGTCGAGAGGGCCGTATTTGGCTTTGTACTTCTCAAGCTCGGCCAGTTGTATGGCGAGATTATCAAGGATTACTGGCATCGGAGTCCGGAGATCCTCGAGCTTCTGGATCGGGCCGCCGCCCATGGCGAGGTGACGCATCGCAAGCGTGGATACGCAGGTCTACGGGAACATTAGTCTGTATCATACAACTACTGCGAATTCCATTGGCTTACCTCGATACGGCTCACTTGGTGTTCCATGAAGTTGAACAAGAACCGCTCCGTGACCTCGCCGCCGCGCTGCTTCACCCGCTCTAGCAGCTCAGTCTCTGGGGGCTGTAGGCCCCTTCCGGACGCCTCTTCGAGACTGCTGCAAAGCATCTCAAGTCGAAGGCTAACCTTCCATAACGCCCAGATGACTTCTGGCTCGAACCCGAGCTCGCTCCCCGCCTGCAGTGTGGCTGGCTTCGGATCAACCTCGGCTGTGGTAGAAGCGTTACTATGGTAGTCAATGCGACCTGCAAGGACATGTGGGTAGAGCGAGTAAATGTACTCGGGGTTTTCGAGGCCCTTGAGTTTCTTCTCGCCCATCTCTTTGACCTCGAAGCCCTGCGAGCTGAGCGACTTGAGCTCTCTCCTAATTGCAAGCGCCGTCGCGTCGTCATCGAAGGTGTCATCGGAACCCATCGAGCCGGTTTTATCGTTTTCTTGATAAGTCTCCAGACACCGCTGGATCTCGGAGATGAAATCGGCGGAGACCGTGATCTGCCCGCCATCGGCGACAGCGGCGATACGCGAAGCCTTGTTCACCATGGGGCCAAAGTAATCCATCCGCCGAGTGACAGGATCAATCTCTGCTACCGGCTCACCGTAATGAATGCCCATTCTCACGGAGAGACCTTTGAAAATCAAGTTGTTGTCCTTGTCGTATATTTCCTGGCACGTGACAGAATTAAGCACCTCGGACGGCCATTTTACCTCGAGCAGTTGCGTCTGAACAGCAAAGCACCACAATAAGGCCGACGTTGCTGTAGGGAAGGAAACCATAAATGCATCGCCTTCCGTCTTGACTTCATAGCCACCGATTCTTCGAAGCTGGCGTCGCATGACCTCGTTGTGAAGCTTGATGGCGGATCTCATGGCAGACGGATACATTTCCCACAGGTTTGTCGAGTTCTTGATATCCGTGAAAACAATGGATGGCTTTTCAGTCGGAGCGGGGACTTCAGCTTCAAGCCGGTGTAGTGTCGAATCCTGAACCTCGCCCTTGGCTTTCCTGCCTCTCTTGGCAGGGTACTGGAACTCGTCTGGGATGCCGGACGGGTATAGCGACATGCTCTGGCCTCTATGTAGACGCGCTGATCGTTCCTGCCGACGTTTGAGATCGGAGACGCTGATCATCATTATCATGTTCTTCCCCGTTGAGCCATACGCTATCGCAAGGTCCCGGAGTTTATGAGATGCGCGCATGAGGTCACCCCGCTCCGACCGCGCCACATCAACGACCAAGCCTGGACTCAGATACTCCCATAATTCGCTTGTTGCAATGAGAATAGTCTCATCCTGGGGCGTGATTGACACGTGCGTAATGTGCGGGGCTGCTTGCACGACTGGAATCAAGTCGACGTATCCGAAAGCACGGGAAACCGGCAAGACGTCGTTTAGGCGGCCGTTGCGAGATACCCACCCTCCAGCATCGCGGATACGCTGGCGCTCACTAGGTTCGGCCGGGTCATGCTTTCGGGTGAGCATCCTGTGGGAACCATCAGATTGGATGAGCATGGCTTGCACATCTCCAACATTAGCCACGAACAATTCTTGGGACTGGATGTAGACGACAGTGGCGACGCCTCCGGACTTAAGATCTTCCTTGCTCATGACGATAGATGTTCCAGAACTACGATGCGAACCGATCGGTCTCTTTTCCGAATTATCGATTGCTATCGTAGCCAGATCTTTGTTCAAGGAGAGGAAAGCACGCCTGAGTGCATCGATAGGCGTCTCATTCTGGCGGGTCTTCAAAGCCTTGAGCTCCAGGGTAAATATGTGACCAAAGTTCTCATGGAGGTACTTGGCTATCTTAGAGCCGCCACTAGAAAGCGCCTGGCCATTAAATAAGCCCAACAGAGTCTCGGAATCGGACGAATTGAACCTCGGAACAACAAGGTCAATGGTCGACAGATGCTCGTTCTTGCCCATCGTATCCGCCATACCGTACGGCAAGTGGCCAGCTAGTGAACCGGAAGTCCTGACACGGCGATCTTCGCTCTGATCGGGAATACTCGGTTGGGTCAGTGTGACGTCCATCAATCCCAGCACGCGCAGATTTAACAGCCGGCTGAAATCTGTATATTGTTCCCGATTAACGGAGCCCAGGCCTTGAGGACTCTGCTTAATCTCAAGTCGCTTATTGCCCGATAGATTAAGGAACCGCAGATTGGGATTCAGATTCCAGTTCCAGTCGTACGGCACGTTGGAAATGTTGTACTTGAGGTAATTGTTCCCGCAATCTAGAACTGCAAGCTTCTTTGCCCTGGAGATGTCGGCCGGAAGATTCGTGAACTTGTTGCCGTTGATATGAAGGACTTGAAGCAAGCTGTACTCCTCAAGATCGTCGACAGGCAAAGTTGTCAGATCGTTGCCAGACAGGTACAGCTCTACCAACTGAGGCCAGCTCCTAATGCAGCGCTGTGGCATGTCGCTGAGATCATTATACGACAAATTGAGAATTCGCAGTTCACCCAAGAGGACGATCTGATCGAACGCGTCGTCATCGAGCTGATTGTCGGCCAGATAGAGGTTGCGTAAGGAGCCAGCAAAGGTGTTTGTCAAGCGGCCTGAGAGTCCGGAGTCTTTCCTCTGAGCAGCAGACGGACTCATAGTGCCATTTATACTGCTCGCCGTAGTGCTGCGAGAAACAACTGATGTTTTGCGCCCGCCCTTGCCGTAAACGGAGACGACAGAGCTCTTCCTGTCTGGGCCCCCCGGAACAGGAGATGGTCCCACGCTAAGGAGAGTACTTGATGAGTGACTCGGTCGTCGTGACCCGTCAGGAAGAAGGTCCTCGGAGCTAGATGTGCCTACGCTTAGCTGTCTGTTATTGGCAGGCGGGCTCGAAGAGTCACCCGGCAGTTGAGGTGGCCGGGACGCCGGTTTGGGGAAATTTTCGAGCACATTCGAAGAAGCGTTGAGAGTTTCCAACTTGTTGGCCCACCATATCTCCATAGGAAGCTTCCTGATGTTGTTTCCCCTGACATCGAGGAACCTCAGCTCTGTCAAACAACCGATTTCCGACGGAAGCACGCCAACCGCGTTATTGGCGATGCTGAAATGTTCCAATCTCCTCATGTTTCCAATGGTGTTGGGGAGAGACACGAAGTAGTTCCTGTCTAACACTAAACTCTCTAAATTGGTCAAGTGATTGAACGAGCCGTCTATGCTGGCTAGCTGGCAATTCGCTAAGTTCAGCATTTTCAAAGTGGGAACCGGCCCCGTAACCTCGAATTTTGTAAGGGGGTTAGAGTTTAGTTTGACAATCCGTACATGTTCGAAACTGCCGACAAACTGGGAGATCGAGTTGTGATCCACAGAAAGAATCTCCAGTTTGGGAATTTCGGACACTACGTCGATGGCGGTCAGGGCGTTAAATTTCAGGTCCAGTTCGCGCAAGTTCGACAGTTGGCCCAAAGTCGATGGCAACGAGCCCGCCAAACGGTTGTTGGTCATAACGAATTTCTCGAGACTTCTAAGGTTTCCGATACTTTCGGGGAGACTTCCGATGGAGTTGAAGCTGACGTCGATGTCGACGAGACTATCGAGATCACACAAGAACGAGGGGAAGACCTCTAGGAAATTAGACGAGATATTCAGCGAACGGAGGGACCTGAAAGCATTGAAGTCCTGTGGAAGACTCTTTAGACGATTGTTGGACAGGTTCAACTTCAGCAGACCAGTTAATCTACCGAGTTCCGCATGTTCAAGCTCCTCCAACCTGTTGTTTGCCACATCTAGGTATGTCAACCGAGTAGCTCTTGATATGCTGATGGGGAGCTTGCGAGCTTCATTGTTCGCATACTTGATGTCTCGTAGCTGAGGGCACGCCTGGATGAAGTCGCGCGGGAGATCGAGGGAAAGGTTGCGAGAAAGATTCAGAGAAATGATGTCGGAGGTTTTGGAGTAAAGCGTGATGGGAATAGTTATCATGTTCCGGCCTGAAAGATCGACGTGGTTGAATTTGGTAACCCTTCCAAAGCTGAAATCGAGATGGGGAGCAGTGAAAGTGGTATCCCTCGCCGACAAGAACTGGAAGCGGCATAGGTAGCTGTTGTCCTCTCGGCCGATTTCCTCCAAACGATCCTTCTCCTCGTAGCCAACCTGTTGCAACAGCCTCTTCTGGATTAGTAGAGGCTTCTCGAGGGCTGCCAATACACGGAACTGTTCATGCTTCTTTAGTACTATGTGGTAGTTCTCGAGACCTTCGGAGACGTAGGTCTTCTTCAAAACCTGCGCCATCACCTCGGTCACCGTCGCGTTAAGGGCAAGTTGGATCGTAGCGAACGTGCCGTCGGACCGGAATACCCGTATGCAATGCGGCGCAACCTTCTCCTCCGGCCGCGGTGGAGTCCCGACATCATCTACCTCATTCGCATCAGCATCTCTCTCCTCGGCGGTACGACGAACAGCCCAACTATCAGGCGCATTCCAGGCCCCACTTCCCAGGCTGTGCATCGCGGGTTCGTGAAGGGGATCGTGCTCGGGAGATTGGAACAGGTTAGGATCCATTGGTGTGAGGGGTGGCGGCTGTGCTAGAATACCTTCCATGTCGTTGAGATTGGTGTCGAGGACAAACGCTCTCCCATCGTCATTCTTGTCAGTCGGCCCAATATGCTCCTCGGGGTCATCGTACGCCTTTTGCTGACGGCCTTTCTTGGAAAAGGGAAACTTGTTGTTGAACGTAGCCTGCCGAGAAGTATTAGGTCGAGGAGACGGCGCGGCTTCGACAGGATCGAGGCTGGGCAGAGGCTTGTTGAGGTTTGGCTGGGTGAGATCCTGGCGAGACGACGAATGGATTAGCGAGCGGGCAGACCCCGGCATGTTTTTGAGACGAGAGCCATGTTGCCCGTCATCCTTATTCTTCCGACGAATGCGATCGAAAATGCCACGCTTCGCTTGAGGGCCGGGAGAGGTTGGCCCATCCAGAGATGCAACCGGGCCGCTATGGTGACTCGGCGTCGGACTTTGCGCTCTCGACCGCATCGCGCTGGCCGTGGATCCGCCTCCCTCCCTAAGGATGGGATTGCTCCAAGAGGAATCCTCGCGACTCCGAACCGGCCTCAGCGAATGAGGGTCTTCGTTGCTCTTGTTATGGCGGTGATGATGACCGGGCAGGTGGACGATAGAATGGCCGGAGCGACCGGAGTACGACGTCTTGGGAGGTATATGCGCCGACGCTTCTGGTGCATAACGTTCCTTGTCTGGTCCAGTGAGCATGTCGCGAACTGGAGCCTCACCGTATTTAGCTATATCATTCAACTCTTGGTATAAGAATGGCACTACGTCGCTTGAAGGTACTGGGGTTCGCGGTCGCGAAGAGGATGGAGACGCTTCTCTCGTTTCTCTCGTGTGGTCCGTGGCATTAGAGTGGTTCCTTTCCCGTCGCGGCCGGTTGAAAGAGTAAGAGCGCTGGTCCTTTCCTTGACTTGCTTGAGTACCGGGTGTCGGAAGGCTCGAATCAGAACCATCACGACCAGGAAACTCCTCCCCAAAGAACCCCTGCAGTTTCTTCAATCCGCCTCTTGATGCGCTGTTCTTTGAACCCTGACTGCTCGCTGTTGTTGTACTTGCCACGGAGGGGCGGCGATCATCATTAAAATTACAGAACGGGGCATCTGGGGAGTCATTTCCCGACAGAAGTGGAGCCCCTCGCGACGCTTGGGCTGTCCGATACGAAGGCGATAACTGGGAGCCATATGAAGTGCTGTTATCGCCCGAATCGTAATCGTTGAAGAAACTGACCCCATACGTGGGAGACGCGTTGGCACCAAGCGCGCTGCCGTTGCCAGGCATCCAGATATGGGTGTTGGAGCCGGTAGTTGGGGATTCTCGTTGTATCTGCGGAACGCGACCGCCGGAGGGGTCCAACACGGCCAGGTCACGACGATAGTTGGTAAGGTCACTCATGCGACGATGGTCGAGGAGTGAGCTGTTGGAGATGGTCGAGGCTGGGGATAAAACACGGGAACCGTCGGGAGTCACGGGCGAACTGTGGAGGTAAGACTCTTCTTTGAAAGACCTATGCGCAAGACGGACGCGAGATCCCGTTGTTAGCTCAAAGGAACCCTTCTAACCTTGAAACAGCTCCTCCGCCTTCTTTCTCATGTATATATCCGGACAAGCAGCAAGACACTTCCTCAATTCGATCCAAACAGCTCAACTCACTATATCGAGCAGGAGTTTCGGACGGGCGAGCTTCTGGATGCAAGGGCGCAGGCACGGGCGAAAGCATATTCACGAATCCCAACCGCAGCCGCGCCATTGAGATGCCTTTGGGGACAGACGAATAGGAAAAATGATTCTACCCACCTGATCTTGCCATTTTCGCTCGTCTTCAACGGGTGAGGAGGTGCAGCCTTCCTGGAGGTGTTGGATAAGGAAGCCGAGCGGCTGGGTAGGGTTGGTTTGGATGGCCTCACAGTGCCGCTCGACCGACTGCTGCTAGAGCTCGCAAAGGAGCTGATGCGCCCATCATCCCTCGTCATCGTTGGTTCATTTAGGACGCCAGACAGCCCTTTCGGCGACTCAGATCGGGCTCAGCACAGACTCGTGGATCAGAAAGGCGGCGCCATCAATAGAAAGATGGTGTCAAGTCATTTCTCGACGAGCTAACTACCCTACACTAGGTAATATATATGTCTCTTGGCCCGGTTCGAGGTCGCAAGGTTCTTCTGGTCCGGGATTCGAAGGCGCCGGTGCGGGTTTCGCGGAAGCCGCTCGGTTGAAGTGACGACCACGATGACGGATTGGGGCGTAGAGGGTGGGCGACGTGCCACATGCAGTTGCGCAGCTGATTACTGAGTCCTATTATAAGAATAGCAAGAGAATCAATTCATAGGTGAGTAAAGAACGATAGGTAGGCAGCTTTGGCGTGCTCGTATGGACTAGGTAGATGTTTGGCCAGTTGGAAGTTGCGCAAACCAACATACATAGGGATTCATCGCATTCCGTGGAGGTAGGTGGATAGGCAAGGTCCGGTACAAAGCCTCCAGAATGCTGGTTTGAATCTGTTAGGGTCAGTCAGATCTAGTAGTACTGCCAAGGTGGTGTACAGATGGCTTCGATTTGGTGAATGTGGCGGGCCGGCTTGGGCCAATTAATTGGTGATTGAACATCTGAAATGACCGGGGTGGAGACTTAACGCTGCCGATGCGCAGGACCCCCAGAATACATGTCACTATCTGCTAGGTACCGCTAATAAATGCGCTAGTGCGCACAACTCTTCGAGCGTGACGAAGGCTGAAGATCGTCCATCGATCGTTTCCAAGTCTCTTTGTACATATGCGCTCTCTACTAGAGGGAAGACTGAGCCGAGATAACAGGCTATGGTTCCTTAGTTAACGTTACAAATGGAGATGCGTGGACAGCATGTAAGCCCAGAGTCTTGACGTGGGTGGCCATCTTCTGTAAAACTTTAATAGCGATTTCAAGCTACATAGACAGATACCTGCGATAGGATCGATGCTTTCTACTAGGAAGGTTTGGTCAGCGTGTGGTAGGAGGCGGCCTGGACACAATATAAGCCTCACAGAAATGGTAGTCTCTGTGTGTGTGGTCAAACGTTAATGTATCGTTGATTGACTAAATGCTAGATGATGATCTGTCTAGAAGGCTTTTACGCTCATTGCTTATCTAATGCTATAGCGCCTACCAAGAGATATGGAGGCGCATCTATTGTGGGAATGGTGGCATTAGGGAAAATCTGCCCTACCAAGGACCTTTATTTAGTTGTCCAGCATGAAATTCCACCACTGGTTGGAAAAGAACCCAACAAAATGACCTGACGCGTACCTTAGTTAGTCTATATATTCGCAACTAAAGGTCCCCAGATCCTAAGTGGAGCATGAAAGCATGGTGGTACAGACTTTCTACTTTAATCCCTATAGTAAATCGATATAGTAGCTACCTAACTATGACAAAAGCAACCATCTTGTAGGTGGCTATCTTGTATTGCGCAAAACGAACACTTTACCTAAGGAAACCATCCCCTTGGTGAGTCGCCGTCCGAGGGCTTCCAACGAATACCCATACCGTCATTGCATTGGCCTCTCGAATTTGAAATATGCCTAACCAGCTTAGCGTTTTCTGTAGGTCAAGCGGTGGCAGAACAGTGTGAGAATGTTTTGAGCACTGAACCGTCTCTGGTCTGTTTTCACACTAGGTAAACTCCGTCGCCCTGATTCTTGTCTGTTCTGTTCGCTTCGTCAGTTATTAGGCGTCTCCCCTCCTCACACCCCGCGGATTTCTGCATCACACTGCGGCGGCAGCGATGGGGAGCGCGGGATTCCACGGGCTCTCCTAAGAGCCCCAGCTATCTAAGTCGACCCCGCCGAATCGTTAATCAACCCGAGCTAAACGTAAATGGCAACCCTACCTAGTACTGCCCATTACATAAGTACCCGCAGCCCCCAATATACACTAAAGTGGGGAACCTGGATAGGGTGGTACTTTGGCCATAAATATCAATAACATTGCTACGATCACTACTACCCTTACTTCTACCGCCGTATTTCAACTAACACCATCACAAATATTAAGGCCATAGATTTTATAGGAGCCATTTTACCGACGCCTTTGAATTTCCCGGGGCCTGATTTTAATTGTACTACCTAACCCGATCTTAACCGTTAACCTAGCCTTAATTAAAGCGATAGCCAGTACTTGGCTGTGTAAGGCGATGTGTTAGAAATGGAAGTATTACTTCTGGCGGCTTGGCGCTGATGATTTTCCGGGGTGCTGATGACTATCGTTGAGGCTGCCAAAGAGCGTTTAGCTCGGATCGATTAGCGACTCAGCGAGGTTGACATATCTGGGCGCCCCCAAAGCCCCAAGCTGCCTTGGGGAACCCTGCTCATTTTATAAGCCGACCAGTAAAAATAATAACAAACAGATCGGGGGAAGAGAGCAGAGTACTCGTTTCATGTCGTCACAAGTTTTTCGACAGTTCGGCTAACCGGGCTTCCCAAAGCCTGTCGACCTATCGACGACTTTCCTGGAAATCCCGAAACTCAGGACCCCGGTGACGTTTGCTTTAAGTTAGATGGGATAACCCTGTAACCCTCGGCATCAATGGTATTATTTTTAGCAAAAAGTGTTGTATCTCCCCCAAGTCGGTTGCACAGAAAACCTAGACCTCCCAATCGAGGAAAGAAGCCAACAGGCAAGCCAAGGTGAAATTAGTTACTGCTCACTTGACACAGTCGCCTGCATGAATATCTTGGGAGCACCCAAGCACCCCCACATTCGCTGCGAGCCGAGTCATCGTCTGCACTGGGTGCTGTCAATGGCCACCGCCAATAATCGGAGGGGCCTTACGTACATCACATACGGCAGTCATTTTCCTGTTTTCATGAAACTCCAATACACGGGCGGTTTATTTCCCGCGAGCACGTGCACGCATCCCCTGCCCTCGATTTGTCCCTTCTTGGGCGTCTTTTCTTGCTATCGCAGGTTGCCATTATCCCCATCGTCACCATCGTCGGTCACTGAAAGAGGAAAACACCCTGGCAGGTATAATACGTAAATTACCTTGGTAGGTACGACGTACATGCTGTCGATGGTCCGGGGAGCCGCCCGTGTCACGTCTTGCAGCAAAGAGCAGTTGCATGGCAAATATGTATTTCAGCCCAAACTTCACACGCTCTCTGCTCACCCTCTTTGCACTTTGGATTCCGCGTAGCTCGAGGTATCTGCAATCCCAATCCATCCCATGTGATGATGGTGCCCGCATGCAGAACCATAAGCGAGAGCTCATACATACAAGTCACGGGGATATTCATTAGGTGGTTAATTACCCCCGCTGGGTCATTGTATGTCATTTGGGGTTAGGGGATATAGGCGTAGATGGAGCAGTGTATGGTATTTAACTCGTCGATTTCGTTCAGGATGATAATTTTCAAAAGTTGGCAACCTGTAATGGCGGTAAGTATTGGCACCACGATCTGCAACATCCAAGCCCATCCAATTTTGTATGTGATTCCACTTAGTAGTGAAGTAGCCCTCTACTGTTCGCGTATGTAATACCTACAGGCATGAAGTTAATGCAGGCGAATCATTTCATGTCGACAAAAATCTGCAGTGCATTTTAGGGGCGCTGCAACCCTGTTCATAATTCTGCCAGCTAGAGAGCAGCCCGTAAACGGGATCCACTAATAAGACTTACACATGTGTGTGATATACAGATCGATGCACATAAGTGGCCCACTCAGGAATCTCAGGCTAAGTAAAGTAGACTCATCCCTAAAGCCTCATCACAGAGCGATTCGGCATGTTTCAAACCGCCCTACCCCCGTGCGTCAGCCTCCATAGCGGGTCTGCCATCAGGGGTATGTAAGTCGGGCGAGCATGCAGGAGCATTGGGCCGGCGGCAGTAGGTCATATGCATCCACCAGGCTCTCTAGGTGCATGTTGCCCGTTTAAATCTTTATCCCCCAGGACAGGCGCGCGCGGCGGCCGGCGCATATGAGCTAAGGGGGCACACCTTGCGCTGTCATACAGAGGAATAGACAGCCTCGTGATACGGAGCGCGCAGCTCAAAGATCTATTTGCGAGCTATCGTTAGGCAACTAGCCCTCGCCCGTCACAGCTAAACGCAAATTACACCCGGCTCGCGGGAACCTAGGTGTGGCATAGTGGGTAGTTAGGTATTCTCATCCTCGCTCATATTCGCAATGACATCGCCGGCTTCCTCATGCAGGAGCTCGCCCACCTCGATGCTGTCCCGCAGTATATCCCTCGCCTCGCCCTCGCCGACGTCCATGTCCTCCATGACGAGCCGCGCGGCCAGCTCCGGGACCAGCACTCCCTGAACGTATGCTGTGTAGCTGCGAGCAGAGATGAGCCTGTCCTCGACGGCCCGCTTGCGGAGTACCGGGGAGAACCTCCGCATGATATACTCCGTCATCACGTGCAGGCCCTTCGGCCCGTAGTATCCCGGCGTCACGCTGTCCTTCGTCTTCAGCAGCGTGCGGTCCTCCCCAGATTCGACCTTGTCCCTCAAGATCGAGGCGTAATGTGACGGCCGAGACCCCTCGAGGATCTCCCTTAGAAATCTCTCGTGGCTCACGAACCGGCTTTCGATCGTGCTCCAGTCGATCTTGGGATACCCTTTCTCAGTTCCCGAGTCCAGCGCCGCCCTCCGCTTGTGCAACCTACAGAACGCCGCCTGCTTTCTTATATTCATCCTGCCACGATCCGAGTGTTTTTCTAGGAGCTCTGGATCCACTGGTTCGTGACACATCGGGCACCTTGCTTCTTTAGGCCTTTCGGCGGCTAAAAGGAGTGTATCATCTTCGTTGTTGTTATCCCAGCCTAGTCCCGAACCAACGATGGCCTTACCATCGTAGTCAATCGGACTATCTAGGTCGTCTGTGTCATCCGGTAACTTGAAAACCGGTTTCTGAGAGAACCCATCAGGGCTGTCGCAAGGGGAGCTCTCGAGTACATTTATCTCTGCCCTTCCTCGGGACCGCGTAGATCTTTCTGGTCTAGCTGTCTGCTGATCGGGTGAAGTTGCCTCGAACCCGAGCGCCGGCCCATCGGAGTCAAACAACCTAATTCCGCCATTTTGCGGCGAGTCGTCAGACGTGATACTGTGCAGTCGAAGGTTGGGTTTCCGAGGTGTGCCGTTAGGGCTTGAGTCCAAAGACGAGGGTATTCTGAGAGTGGATTTCGACGGCGTAGGCTTCTTTTCTGGGCTCTCACTAGCATCATAAAGCTTGATTTCTCTTACTGGAGTCGCTGTAACTGTCGATTTAGAGCCTGTAACAACATAATATGGGATAGTTTAACTGACCATCTCTTTGAGGGGTGGAAGATCCTGGTGGCGATTTTTGGGAGTATTTCTGTGAAGATTTCCCATAACCATGGATCTTGGCAGAGTGTTTCCCAGGTGCCCGTATCTTAGGTTTCTTGTCGTGACGCTTGCTGAAGCCATAGTTGTCTATGAGGTGACTGGAAGACTCTGGGGCGCCCTCTTCGCGCGGCCTCTTCGAGCCATTGGACCTCGAAGGACCTTGTGACTGGGAGCTAGCCCCAGGGAAACTGCTTTTCTCCGATGTTTTGTTGATTCCCCGCGTGCTCTTGCGTGTATTGCTAGCTTGAGAGGAAGGCGGTTGGTTTTCCTTGCCAAATTGGGTGGGTCTTATGTCTCTTCGGGGAGGCTCACCGTCCGAGTCCGATAACAAGTCCTGGCTGGGTCCTGCTGCAGGCAGGTTTATTTCTTCATCATCACTACTCTCAGGTGGTGCGTTTATGAAGTCGTCGTCTTCCTCTAGTCCTGTATCCCTGTTCATTTTCAATGAGGCTAACGGCCTCGAAAGGCTTGGAGGCTCGTATCCCCGAGTCGGTCTGCCGCCGATCTGTTGAAGAAGCCGTTGTGGTCGATAATTTCTGCTCAGACCAACCCGCCTGGATAGTACACTGCTGGGGCTACGAGGTGTCTCTTCCATCGATGTACCCAGCTACTCTCATAGGAGCCCCTGAGGAATTTTAAGCTCCCTCGCAGTTCATATCCACACGGCCATGCCTTAGTCGCTAGAGACGCAGATACAGCTTAACAACGCAATAGACGAAGCTCTAAGAGCGCTTAAAGCTGGTATGCAGAATCCAGTGAATGAGCGACAAGGGCGTCAGATGACCTTCAAGCTGCAACACGCCTAGAGAGTTATGCTTCCGTGGGCAGTCTTTGGTCGGATGATGCAGTCATTAAAGAAGGCGCTCGTGCTGGGCCAGGAAATAGAAACAAAGTCGCTAGTGAATTAGGTACGAGATGCGACCTTCGAAGAGGTACTATACGCGGTATTTGCCTAAGCTGAGACGCGTCGAGAATTGCTCAAGTGTCGAGCCGGCACCGACGTACCCCGGGCAGTCTCAGACACCTGTCGGATAGCTACCGCCACGGATCAGCCACACATACAGCGCGGTACTGTGTACAACGCATTATTCGTGGGGCAGGGGGCCGCTGAAGTACCGGGCAAAGTAACTTACAGACCAGCAGTTGTTCCCAACAGCGTCGCGTTTGCAGTTTGAGCTCAACTCCGGGACCTAGCAACCGCTACTTCCAAATAACTAGCTGACCACTGCTGGCACAATACCACCGACTATAAAGACCTCGAACGCGAAAAAATTCATCGCGCCGATTGTTAATATGACCTTGAACCGGAAATATGCGAATCTGCCCGACTTGGTACGCATCGCTCGTTCCCGCATCTTCCCCTTGCGCCTCTCCACACCAGCTAATAGACGGCTCAGGATTCAGCACCAGACATCTACGAAACACCTGAGCTAACAGACGATACCTCGACGATCCCGGTAGGCTCCTTCGCCACTGTCCGTCCCTTCGTTAATCCCGGTGTTAATGTCACATTAGACTACAGCAGACCAACAGTACTCGGACAACGAATTCGGCGAAGACGATGACGAGGATGCCGATGGAATCTCCCGCTCGAGACTCCGCATAGATCAAGCCCGATCTAGGTTTCTACCCTCACAAGTCGACGCGCGGGACGTGGACTTCTCAGACCGGCTGGACGGAAAGCGCAAGTCTTACAAAACGTCGAGTCGCAGACAACGAGGACTTGAAGATGGTACCGAGATTGGAGATTTGAGTGATGAGGAGGATGGCGAAAGCCTTGAGAAGAAAGTTGCGCGACTGAAGCGTGAGATCGAAGAAGCAAAGGAGGAATACGAAAAACGGAAAGCCGAGGCGCAAGAGGCTACACCGCGAGATACAGATCTCGTTTCCTTGAGTCAAGCATTGGACGAGTTATCGACAAAGCCAGGAGGAGGCATACAAAGCACGACGCGGGCGGAAAGAGCAGCAAAGGATTCGAAGGAGGAAACAGCCGAAGAATCAACCTTTCAACCGAACGGAGCAACATATACTGTCACGTATGCTCCGACTTACGAACAGAGCCATGCGCTGGCCAAAGCCGCCGACTTCGACCGACGACTTGTTCTGCTGGAACAGGCAATCGGCATCACATCTTCTGCTCTGCCCGAGCTGGAGAGCGACGGCCTCCCTCGGGCCATTATGCCCACTCTTGACACGCTCCAAAAGCAAATCTTAACATTGTCAGAGGCGTCCACATCATCCCTTGACAGTATCAGCCGCCGCGTGAGGACTTTGACGCAGGAGGCTGATCAGTTGGAAAAGTCGAGAAAGGCTGCCAAAGCTGCCCAAGATGCTTTAGCATCCCAGGGTGGTACTGTTCCTGTCGAAGCAGATGACGCGGAGCAAACGGCCAAGATCAATGCGCTCTACGGCACGCTTCCCACTATCGAGTCGATGACACCCCTGCTGCCTCCGCTCCTGGATAGACTTCGCTCGCTGAGGGCTATTCACGCTGATGCCGCAACGGCAAGCGAGACTCTTGAACGCATCGAAAGATCACAGAGCGAGATGGCCTCCGATATTAAGCTATGGCGCGAGGGGCTGGAAAAGATAGAGGCCGCCATGGGTGAAGGGGAGACGGCTATGAAGACTAACATGGAAGTCGTTGACGGATGGGTGAAGGACCTAGAGGCCAAAATCACGAAGTTGTCGCAGCTGTAAGAGCGCATCGGAAGTGCATCCCTTGCAGCTTATTTGCGTATGATACCCTAAAAACATAGAAAATCCGAGACCCCATTACAAGGTACGCAAAGCCTACCTCGAACAGGCAGACAAATCGACAGCCTGATATCCAATTAATCTGACGCTGAATCCGGGTCTGCCATGGTAATATCACAGGTACCTCTGCAATGTACCTTCTGAAAGTATGCGCGTTGTGATTGGCCAGATTCAATTTAAGCCCAGCATTGCGCTGGGTTGAATTGAGAAGGGTCCCGCTCTAGCGCGTTCAGCTGACGGCAGCCGACGGAATTTATCACAACTTTCGCAACTTTCAATTCCCCTACAAGCAACAAAAACCTGCCCACGCATCTTCTCACGGAAAACACCAAACCTGATCAGTCCACCAGATCGCCAACATGGATTCCGCTAAGCAGCCCGTCAAGCTCGTCAGAGTTACCCGAGTTCTGGGACGAACCGGTACGATGATTCTTTAATGGCATTCCACTGCCTCTCGTCGCGGGCGAGAGCTGACCGTTGATCAATAGGTTCTCGTGGTGGTGTCACCCAGGTCCGCGTCGAGTTCATGGACGACCAGACCCGAAGCATTATCCGCAACGTCAAGGGACCAGGTACGATTCGACCGGCGCTCCCGCACCCATGCGACCGCTACATACTGACATGCGAAATCTCTAGTCCGCGAGGACGACATCCTCTGCCTACTCGAATCCGAGAGAGAGGCCCGGAGACTGCGATAAGAGGGGAGTCGGTCGGGGGAGCAATGGTTGGGAAATGCACGCGAGATTCTCGTCTCTAGGATCGGGCCTACTTCAAAAATTCGGGAGGGTCATTCGCCATTTGGCAGTTATCCTCGAGGTCTCAAACTCTCATGGGAGTTTGCTGGACAGCGGGCAGGAATTTCATTTCACATTACGGATATGAATAAAGACCTCTAAATAAGCTGCTCCTCCACCGTGCCACCCTTCGTGCGCTCGTCTCGCTTTTCACATGACTATTTCCTACATGCTGTATCCGGGCTGTTCATCCTGTCGAGCGCTGCGCATATCTCCAAGATGTTCCCCCACGATGGCCCAGCTTCGCTTATCGGCGCGATACACACAACTTTTTTAGCAAATTACCCAAAAAGCACAGGCCATATGTACTTTTGTTGGACAGCTGATTGTCTTTTTCCCCAATTCTCCAAATTTTTCATAGCAAGGCTCTTCTCTCAAGACTTCCTATGCTTTTCCTCAACAGCAAAACCAATTGAAGAACAAATCTTCTTCACACACCTTCCTGGTAAGTCACCTTTTCCCGCCCTACGTCGCCCTCGGTCTCGTTGAATGATGCATTTAAAAGCATGTATTACCTGAACATCATTGATGTACTACTATTATCACCAAGATCTCTGATTCAACAACCAAAAGTTCCCTGTTATGATGCTTGTTTTCTTTCGAGCTTCATCGCTAACATGGGTCTTCTCACTGCCTAGATAAATCCTCATACGTCCCACGTATCACCATGGGTGCGATTCCCAAGCCACCGAAAGGTCACTTCAACATTCTTTACTTCGCAAGTGCGGGCTCCTTCACGTCTAAAGAATTCGAGACCTTACCGGCTCCTCTCCCCTTAAGCAAGCTGTTCGACACGCTGGAAGAGAGGTACAAGGGTATCAAAGACCAGCTTCTCTCTTCGTGTCTCGTGACTGTCAACCTCGATTACGTGGACATTCCCGAATCTGATGATGGATCCGATCAGAGCGTGATCAAGGAAGGCGATGAAGTCGCCATCATTCCCCCGGTCAGCTCTGGTTGAATAACGATATGATATTGTATATGCTTTATACCTCTTTCACGCCTGCTTGGTCAGGACGGCAGTAGCTGTTGGCGCTCACCGCTGCTCGCCCTCGACCCGGACGTCACGTCTACTTACCAGCCGGATGCCAAATGTCCGCCAGCTCACTAGCCATGCTCTCCAGTCGTACCTCCGAAGCACCCAGCACCCGGGTCGCCCTCCCTATGACGCTCCATGAACTGCTTGGTTCCCCTAGGATACCCACAGCCAACAGGATGAAAA
This sequence comes from Monosporascus sp. GIB2, assembly GCA_004155935.1. Lineage (NCBI taxonomy): Eukaryota > Fungi > Ascomycota > Sordariomycetes > Xylariales > Monosporascus > Monosporascus sp. GIB2. The sequence continues at coordinate 188,837 of QJNV01000907.1, read as the reverse complement.
CTAGCGCACATGCAATGGTGACAAGCGAAGTTAGCGTGATGGCCGACATGTGGCAGCCTCACGGATTTGTGCCGATCTTCCGATACTCCATCCAGGCGGACAGATATTCCCGTCATCCACGCGGACAAAAGCTGGAGTTGGTGTGGAATTGCGACGCAGCTCCGTGGCTATGTATTGTCGGACTCGAGGCTAGTTTTCAGCGAGGCATGATTCGTGCGTGAGAGCACACATAAAGAGAGACCAGGTGCAGCCCGGCTCTGTAAGGCACCGCCCGCACTCGAGGAGAGCCCGGTACCTGAGTGTGTGGACGTCGTTTTGAGATATTCAAGGTCACGTCCATGTCACTGGATGATGCATCCATTAGACAGTCCATCATTACCTAGATAGTGCTTTAGAGAGAGAATCAGAACACGAAACAAAGAGTCAACCTGGCCAAACAACATCAAGATACCTTTGAGACCCCTCTTATGTAGCCATGGACAACCCGCATGATCTCCAGGCTCCTCAGCTAGACTAGTTCAACGTCATCAAGCTTGCAAGGATGCAGCCTTCTCATGACCAGCAGTGCTCAAGAGACGCCGAGGTTTCGAAGTCCCTGAGCACTAGGTAGGACGTAGCGTACAAGCCGATCGCCCTTTGGCTCTAAGCCAGCAAGCATATAGGTCATCTGGGGGTTACTGGCCACGACTCTTAACCACTGGGGTTTTCGCGAAGTGCTCAGATTATGCCATCCTGCGAGAGTCGGAGCAAGGCCGCGCGCCCCTCTCGAGTCGGTTCGCGATTTCCTGTATGAAGCTCGCAAGACGGAAAATGCCGAAACGGACTCCGTGGTGCGGGGCAGCGGCCAGCGGCCAATTGCTACCTGCGTCTGGTCCTGGGCACAGATAAGCACGCGTAGACCGGCATGATAGGCGCGCATCTCAGGTTTTGGGATACATGTACTCCAGCTGTTTCGATGCAGAGTCTCCAATGGTAATACGCACTTGCTGGCTATAAGCCTTAGTACTGCTACGCGTAGGCGCGTACAGCATCATACGGTGGGTAGATGTCACGACACACTTGCACGAGAACAAGACCGGCGGGGTGTTATCTAGAATATTTTGTTCCCAAATGCATGTGTTGTCGCTTCCTGATAGATGCTATGAAGTTGCTTCTCAGTATTGGTTCTCATTTTAACGTAGTCAGACGTCGTTTCATACGAACGTGCTGATGTCGCCCGCCCGCTCTCTATATGCCCTGAGCTTCCAGGGAACCACGCCCGATCGAATGGGCGACTGCGACTGTGGGACGATGCCTGAATCGTTTTCTATAGTCTAGGGAGAGCGTGGTGCTGCGGTCCCGGTATATCGTCATGCCTGCGACTAAAAGTCTTGGTCGTGATGGCGCCCAGGTTAGGTGGTAGGAGAGCAGGGAGCTATCATGCGACGATACTAGAATGCGATCGACGTCTCGTTTGATCTCGGACATCGACCAGACAGCGATACTAGTCCTGCAAAATCTCCAAAATCCACACAGCAAAAATTGCTCAAGCAGTAACATTAGCCAACTGCATTAATCGCTCTCCGGCACGCTGGTTCGCGTAGTCGTAAGCTTTCGATCCCGGAGGGAAAGTGCCATTGGCAGCCCACAGGTCGATGAGCGGCTGCATAGGCTCCAACTCGTGCGGCTTGAGCATGTCCAATGCACACGCTGTCAGGATGAAGTGGCTGAAACAGCTGTTCAGCTGTTTCTCGAGATTTAGGTGGTAGAACGGTTCGATGAAGTGAGCCCAGTATAGGTGAGCATAGACGCGGAACATCTGGCGAAAGATGGTCTGGCAGACCTCGATGAAGTTCTCGGGGAAGCCACTACGCTTGCCAACCCAATCCTTCTCACCGGGGTTCGTAAGTTGCGACAAGGAGGAGTTGGTGACTGAAGGATTGTGGGAATACGAGACGCCGTTCGCATCAGTGGGGAAGATGCTGGTATCGTCGATCTTACCCGAGATCCAACGCTGCATGAGCGTGATGTACTCGTACGCTGGCAGCTCGACCGGCTCACGCTTGCTGTTGAGCCAAGTAAACGAATGGTTTCTATATCGGTTAATGTATGTCCGCCGAAATCCAACGGGTATACTCACGCGCCAGCAGACATCCGGGGGCAGGTTCCCGGGTTGCAGATTGTCTTGCCATCCTCTTCCTTCTCATGGACTACTCTCACGAAGTTCCACAGGTTCCGATAGTGCTCGACCACTTTGGAGAGTCAGCATAAGCCACACGTCCGCTGAGAATATCGCATCGAGTTACCTTGATGCGCAAGCCACTCTGCTGGTTCCACCGTCTTGGGTCTTGCGCTCAGCGTCATGAAGTTGCCTTTGACGATATGTTTGGCATATGACGCATTGAGCCAGAGAGGTAGTGGCCGCGGCAGGTGATAAGCGCTGAGCGGGTCATCACCTCCATTGGATCCCGAGCCGCCGTTAGATTCATCCATTCCGACGTTCTGGGCTAACGATGGTGAGCTGGGAAGAGGGGGTATCTTTGGTGAGAGGCTTGTTTGCGACTGGCTTCCCTGGAGAGAAAGAGTGGTGGGAGAGTTGGGTTGACCACTACTGGCCGTAACGGGGCTCTTATTCTGACCTGAGCTCTTGTTTGACCCTCCTCGGAGCCGTGCGTTCCTGAGGAGTCGTTAGTAGAACGTAAAGTCTTAAGGCTTGAGGAGTAACAATCAAAAAATGTATTGGCGCAGAGGGTTATAACATCGGAATGAAAACCCACGAGGAGCCACCTCACTCCTAATGTATGGGAATAAAAGCTGGCGGGTGTTGGATGAAGCTGTGATAATATCAAGAGGCTCGAAGTTGGAGTGGGCTGGCGGTCAAACCACGAAGAATTTGATTGTCCCGCGGGAGGGGACTCTCCATTGGCGGTCTGGAACAGCGATATTTTTGAGGGACCAAATACGCTTCCTTATTGCGACAACACCATAGGGCCTGAATGACGTCGAGAGAGAGAAACTACCTAGGCATCCCAGGTATTCAGGGGTGGGAGGCCATCATGTGAAGTCTCAGGGAGAAAAGGAGTGATGCTGCACTAGCAACTTCAATGTGCTCTGCGTTAACAAGACGTTCCCGAGACTTGACGGTTTAAGTGCCAAAACCAGAGGTCAACACTCTACCCGGGGTCACGCCATTACAACTTGGACCGGGGGTATTAGTCGAGAGCGATATGAAGCTAGTGGTGTTTTGACATTGGCACGATGCTTGAATAGGTGAAGATGCTGCCGATGGTATGGTCGTGTCCTAGCTGTAGTCGATGCACGTTTCATGCATCTAGGTAGACTTTGCATCTCGTGTGAGCTGGCGGAAGTGCCCCTAATTGAGCTGGAGACCCCACATTTAGGTAGCAAGAGCTAGCAGCACCGAGACCACTAACACTGTATACCTGGACTCCCTCCATTTTATGTTTCATGGTCCATAACCACCAGACAGTTGACGGATGTGAACTTTAAAGGGCACCGGATCGGGCCGCGCGAAAGTTCAAGGATCCTTCGGCATCTTCCTTGCATAATGGAGGGTATGGTGAAATGTTAAGATAAAATCATTGTTAACTTACAATCCAGAGAATAGGTTGGACATTGTCGTGTGAGGGATCCCGAGAGAGAGAATGCCGAGAGAGACGGGACAACCACAAACGCAGAGCAGGCAAAACGCAGCCGCCACAACGCTTTTCACCCGGTACTCGGAGGCGGTAGAAGGACCGGGGAAACTCGTGTTCCAATTCTGGTTTTGCTCGCTCGGCTAGAAGTCGTAGCGGGTACCTTTACTGGCCAGACACCGAAGAGAGAGCTGAATGATCAGATACGTGAAGCGTCGCCACGGGGGAAAGGGGTGAAGTGTTGTGATTCTTGTAACAGGAAGATATCCTCGAAATAAATGCCACTCCTCTGTAGGAGTTAGAACTAGAAGACTTCGGCTTCAGCTAGGGACCTACAGGGTTAACTTATTCCTTGGCGTTGTTTCTAAAAGCCGCTAACCGTATCGATAAGACACCGAAGGACTTTGAATTGGAGCGCTTGCTGTATCGAATCGCTGGAGGTCATGTACCTACAGTACAGTAGGCAGGTAGGGGTCGTGTTCAGTGTGATCTGTGCGCGACGCGGCTGCTCTTTGCGACGAAGCTTCCATTTCAATTGAACGTACCTCTACGAAGTTATACGTGTAGGAATTCTGCAAACTGCATCTAAAGCTCCTCTCCAATATTCAGGAGTGTCTTCGCCATTGACACGAAGCGGCTTTCTCCTCCATTCTAGAAACACTTCCCTCTCGACTAATTCCTCTCGCGAATCTGATACCTTCAGATATTTAACCATGTCGGACTCCGAGGATCCTATTGATCTGCCCGATGAGGGAGGTGATGATCTCTTTGGTGACGCTGACGACGGAGCGCAATCCGATCAAGAGCGCGTCCTTAGCGACCGGGAGCTCGCATCAGATCATGATGGCGACGGTCAGGACAGGCAAGACGGTCTAGGCCCGAATGACGTGGACGAAGAAGGGAATGGCCAGGTTATCGAGAAACAGATTAACATTATGAGCGTTCCTATGTACCGACATAGAACCCCCAAAACCAAGGATGGCTCGGTGAGACCTACCCTCGTCGTTCTTGGGCCAGACACGTTGACTAACACCAGCGGATGCGCCTAGCTTCAATCTATGAGAGTCCCAAAGTTTCTCAAATGGCAAGCCGAGGAATACAAACCGGACACGTTCGAGCCCACGGAATGGGACAAAGCGAACGTCCAATCCGATAATCCCAAAGCCGTCATTCGGTACCAGAGAGACCCTCAGACCGGCGAGCTAAAGAGCAATGCACTTTTCTACAGATGGAGCGATGGATCGGTCACCATGTCAGTCGGCGGCGACCATTACGAGATACAGAAGAAATCCATGGCACCAACGCCGGACAAACGGTACGAGGAACGCGAGGATGCCCACTACTATGCCGCCGCTGCCCATCTTACCAGCAACCTCCTCATGACTGTTGGCCACGTAACCGAGCAATACACGGTGATTGCGAGCAAGAACATGCAGGACGAGGCTCTTGCCAACTTCGCAAGCGCCATGGCGGCGGTAGCCCGCGGAAAGAGAGCCAGTGAGGGAGACATGATTATCATGGCTACGAAAGACCCGGAACTCCAGAAGAGGGAGGCCGAACTGGCCGAGAAGGAGCGGATGAGAGCCCAGAGACGGCAGGATACGGCACTGGCGCGGCTGGACGCCCGCTCGGGTGGCTACAGGAGCGGTGGGCTTTCGATCGGCGACCTCGAGGGTGGCCGTAAAGGCGCTGCAGGTCGTCGAAAGAGAGGCGCGCCTGGCCCATCACGTCCCAAGAAGCGGAGACCGGAGTACGATTCGGATGACGACCTTCCCTCGGGTAGCCGTTACCGACAAGACGAATATGACCGGGAAGACGATTTCATTGCGCCTAGTGATGATGAGCAGATGAGCGGTGTTGAAGACGACGAGGATGAAGAAGACGTTCTAGATGACGATGAAGAGGAGGAGGCGCCTCGGAAGAAGAAGCGACAGAAGACAGCCGAGCCGGAAGACAACGACGAAGACGCTGACGCTGATGCCGATGCTGATCTGGACGATCTTGATGCTCGTGCCCCTGAGCCGTCGAGGGCTCGGAGGCGCCACATTATCGACGAAGATGATGATGAATAAGGGCTATCACCTTGCGTACATTCCCTTATGGTCACAGGTCGATTTGTATAATATCCGAGGCTATCGTGGTCCACAGCTAGAAATTACGAAGCCGAGAGACGTATTCTTATCAAGTAAAGCGACAGGCGGGTTATCTCCCCTAAGCCATGCTGGTTATCGACCGCATTTGATAACTGTAAAATGAGGAGGTTGCAGCGTATGCGCAATGGTCCGAGGTGACGGAAGAATTACCTAACCGTGACCCTCCGGATCGCCCGTTAACGTTGGCTTTCCGTTGGAATCTTTACTTTACGTAGTCGGAGCGCGACACCCCGGTGGACAACCTTAAAGGGAAAAGCCGCAAGCTCGATGTACCTAGTGGGGGTGGGGGATGTTTTCGGGTACCGAAGTACTGTAATCTGGGAGCTTAGGAGCCTTTTAAACTTTTTAACCCCCCCCCCCCCAGCTCTCGGTTGCATGTAGGCTGGTTGCGCGACATTCACATGGGCGCGTGTCTTGCCATGTCGGCAACTTCAAATTTCCCAACCGAAAGATGGGAACTTCAGCTTCATCCCTATAGTTAACGCCGGCCGCCATGGTCCCAAACCAGCGGACGTCCCTATTGTCCTCCCCTCCTATTTCAGCGTCGATATGCAGCCAGTGAGTAGAGTTCTTGTGGCTATATGCTCCGTCTTTCTCGAGGTCTTCTGTTTCTGGTATAAGGTGAGTGAGTGAGCGCCCGAGTCGTGGATGACTTTGGCCCCCTTCTCCAATTTTGCATGGATAAATAATCGGTAGCTTACGCTTTTCCGTCTCGTTATTGTAGAAACTCATAGTACGATGGACGAGGAAGAGTTCCGTGGATGAATGGCTCGATGCGCTGCACAATGCCGAAACGTATGAGGACTGGGAGCATGCGGCCTTGCAGCTGGACAACCTCAAGGCGCTGAACTTATGGTATATATATCCCCCTCTACAACCTCTCTCCTCTTACTAGGCTACCAGGCCGTTTTGCGCAATGTAGGAAGTGATCGCAGTGCTGACGAGTTACATCGCGACTCAGGCGAAACGATCCCTCCTCCCACTCCTACGACTGGATGCTCATCAACGAGCGCCTAAACTCCATCCTGGCCGCGCGCGCGACCCGGGACATCGGATCTCTGCTCGACCTGGTCCGCTCAGGGCTGGTGCGGAACCTGGGCAACATCACGGCGCCTAGGCTCTACAACCGCGCGTTCGCGGGCACCAAGTACCTGATCGAGGAGTACATCGCGCAGGTGGCCGGGGCTATCGAGGACATCGACGCCTGTACGGCCGCGCCGTCGTACGACGTCTATACGCAGCACGGCTACAACACGCTGTCGACGCAGCGCAAACTCGATTTCCTGCACGACTCCCGGCAGGCATTTGGGCGGAGCACACTCGTGCTGCAAGGCGGGAGCATCTTCGGGGCGTGCCACCTCGGTGTCATTAAAGCCTTGTTTCTCCGCGGTCTTCTGCCGCGGATCATCACGGGCACGGCTACGGGCGCGCTGATTGCGAGTCTTGTTTCGATCCACACGGAGGACGAGCTCCCGAACGTTCTGAAAGGTGACGGCATCGACCTGTCCGCCTTCGAAGCCCATAACCAAGAGGTGCACAGCGGCCAGAAGGGCACGTGGTCCCCCGGCACTGGGTGGGAAACTTTAGTCCGGAGGGTCAAGAGGTTTTGGCGGGAGGGGTACTTCCTCGACGTCAAGGTTCTCGAGGAGTGCGTCAAGGCCAACGTCGGAGATCTGACGTTCGAGGAGGCCTACAAGAGAAGCAAGAGAATTCTTAACATTACAGTGGCTACAGAAGGCCAGGAAGGGGTTCCGACCCTATTGAATTACATCACTGCTCCTAATGTGGTGAGTATCCGCTATTTTGTTCACACTCGAGTTGGATAGCCGTTTGACCAGCCAGACCTGCTGACAACCGCACAGCTCATCTGGACGGCAGCAGTAGCATCGAACACCTCGAGCCTGTCGCTATATGGAAGTAGGCAGACGACGGTGCTCTGTAAAGACGTCCACGGCAGGATCGTGCCCTGGGCGCCGGCGAACGCGTTTCGCCCATGGACACACGCGTCGGAGAAGGACCGCAAGCTGCCGCTGAAACGCATCGCGCAGCTCTTCAACGTGAACCACTTCATCGTGAGCCAGGCACGGCCATACCTGATCCCGTTCCTGCAGTCGGACATGCACGGCCCGTCGCCGGCAACGTCCCTCGGCGGGGGCGCTCGCGGTGAGCACCTCGCGGGCCACCTGTTCCGTGTCATGGGGCTCGAGCTGCGCCATCGCCTGCGCCAGCTCGACACCCTCGGCCTATTGCCGCCCGGCATCCGCCGCTTCCTCGTCGATGAGGAGGTGCCCGCGGGGGCCGTCACCACGCTCGTCCCGGACCTCGGGCCCGCCGACTTCGCCCGCCTGCTCGAGATCCCGACCCGCGACGCCCTCGACTACTGGATCCTGCGCGGCGAGCGCAGCGTCTGGCCCGCCGTCGGCGCCCTGGTCGCCCGCTGCGCCGTCGAATACGAGCTCGAGCGCGCCTACCAGCGCGCCCGCCGCCTCAAGGCCGACGGGCTCCGGCGCAAGGCGAGCTGCGCCGGCGTGGAGTCGGAAGCTCCCGTCGTCGTGCGTGTCGACGACGTCGACCAGTCCGGCCCCAGGCAGGCCTCTTCCCAGCAAGGGGGTCCTTCCGAGCGAGGAAGTTAGCGGCCCGGCCGTCGATTAGAGATGGTGCCTGCGCGACGCGGAGCAAGAGTGTCTGCGGAGAAGCGAACGATGGCACATGCTGGACGTGCTAGTGCTGGGAATGGCGGGCTATGTTGCGGACGGGTCGGAGATGGTCTATGCCGGCGTCGGCACCGAAACCTGGGCTCTGCGACCGCGCCGGAGGTCACAGCGCAGGCCACCAACACTAAGCAGCAGCAATACCTGCAGTGGTAAAGCATACCAGAGAAATCCAAGAGAGGGGATAGTAGGACGACGAGAGGACGCGAGGGTCGGAGAATGGTGCCTACTCCAGGAGAAACAGGGCGTGTCCTTATCAACGTCCATCAAATGGCAACAAAACCTACCAAACAAATTAATTGGCAAGTCTGTTTCTACAGGGTGCTAGCTGCTTTGTCAGGGCGGCGCTTCGTTCCCATTTATGCATACATTCATGCATGCGCTTAAGCATCGCTCGTCGCTCTCGGGGTGCATCCTATGTTTATTCACCTTACCTTGTCCATTGGAAAGAGGTCAGAATACACGGGGCGCAGAGGGCAGAGCAAGGTAGTGGGAGCGGCTCTTGTCTGGCTAAGGAGGCTATGCTACTCCACAAAGGAACTATAGCATACGATGCAACAGTAACGAAGCACCACTTAGCACTACGTTGACTGGCTTCGCATAATTTCCTAGTAGCCCTAAAAATCCTAGTGGCTTACCCGTAAACGATGTACTCAGTGGTCTACGTGCGGTATCAATCCTTGGTGTACGATGGTTTCCACTAGAGGCATGGGTGCACATATGTGGCTGTCAATGGACGGTCTTCTACAGATATGCTACTCCTTTGAATGTCCTCTCGGTAACAATCCTGGGCTGCTCGGGGGGGGGGGGGGG